>OX596251.1:13134106-13204539 GCA_951394255.1 Polyploca ridens
AAAATCTTATTTTTTTGTAATACGATCATATCAGTATACAAGCATATGGTCCGCCTGATGGTAAGCGGTTGCCATAGCCTGCAACACACGAGGCATCACTCGCACGTTACCGACCCTTCCTCCTCCGCAATGAACTCTGGCAACCATAGATTTAGAATTTTCTACTACCGTAGGTTGGCAACCTTACTCACGCGCAGGAACACAACATAATTAATCTCTTAAAAATCAAGGATAGATCGAATATTAATTTTGGGGATGCTCCAAATATATCTCAGTTTGCAATCGCAAAAGAAAGTGATTTAATTACAAATTAACGAGTTTCGATTAACTAATGACCTTGCTTCTTGCCAAATTTCATGATTCTTAGTCAAAGAGAACATAAGCCATATATTTAAATTGCATTATCTTAGAAATTTGAATTATTAACACCTCCAAGGATCCGTAAATTTATTTGATAGTTATTTCTATCTACCTGAGAAAAGCGTGCTGACAGACGGACGAACTAACAATAAAGTTATCTGGATCCGTATTTTTCCTTTCAAGGTCCGGAACCCTAAAAACAACAATCAATTGAAAAAGTTATGCAAGGAATAAAATATGATGACGTAGTAAATTTAGGTCCGTTGACAACTAAGCCAATAGCTGCCTAAGTTCACAGGGAGCAGATTCAAATCTTGAGCCACCGTATCTCTGAGTTAACTCACTTTCAATTCACTACTGACTTCCAGTGAAGGGAAACATCAGATAATAATAAAACAAGAATTCTAAAAGGTAAGTTAGAATAAATCAAGGGCATGTTAGAATGTTGTGATGGCAGGATTGTGCCCCTCCAGAAAATGAGCAGATGAACTTTTCTGAGTTTATAGTTAGAGTCACACAATTTGTAAAACATAATTATAGTTGTTTTTCCTATAAGTCATAATATTTTCCAGAAAGGAATGTTTTTTCTTGGTATCATCAATGTTACTTACAGTACAGTGTCAGTATTTTATTTGCATATTTTGCTTTTGTTTTTTACCTCATAGTCGAAATGAAAAGCTGAGTGATAGTTACAAACTTAGCACTCAAACTATCTCGTGTGGGATTGATGCCTTTCAAACCTTAGTACTACTCACTGCACAGCTCACGGTTGGCAACGCGTGAGATATACCACTAGGAAGAGGGGCGTAGCTACCACTGTATCAGCCATGTCAAGGATATGGGGCACCCGGTGTACATGGACCGGAAAGTGTATAAATCTTTGCCCTCTACTTGGTCTTCGCCGCAGTCAGTTAGAAGGATCTCCAACAAATTTTGATACAGGGCCCGTCTAGGGCAAGCTGTGACTCTGACTAAGAGGCTATATAAGGTAACAGTAAGCAGGCTGTATACTTATTTACCACCGTAGTGGAATAGATATATGTACGAGCCCTCGTTTTTAAATGAAACGAGTAAATATTCAGAACTGACCATTAACTGTGCTTAGAGTACTAAAATACATATTCACCACAATAAAGCACTTTGAGAAAGATGCAGCAAAAGATGTACATTAAATTGAAATGTAAATAAATTTCACGTTACAGTAAGCTATTATACAGCGACGAGCCACGACGACGGGTGGCACGTCCGGAGATAGATTGGGTTGTCATGGCAACACAGTTTGTAGGAGGTTTGTAGAAGCAAGTACATTTGAAAACTAATTGTAATTATTTATTTACGGATGGTGCTACGGATTCGTAGCTGCGTGCTACGAAAGTCAGCATTGTGTTTCTCTCGAAACCAAACTGAAAAGTTTGTATGAAAATGGGGATCTGTGGACTTATATCGTATTGTGTATTATTGCTTGATTTGTTAATGCTTTGATAAGTAAACGGTACGTCATATAAAAATGGCGAAGCTCTGTGGGAATCACATAAAAATTATCTAAATCCTTTCAAAATCCAAACATGTAAAGTGAGGTCAGAACTCCGAGTGGCAATAAATCGCAAACAATTGATTCACCAAAATCGGCGACATTAGGCGGAAAGTATACAATAATCCGGCAAATGATTATCAGGCGTGCGGCGCGGGCGCGCGGGTGGCGCAAACACACAGTTTCCAGGTGCTCGAATCCAGGCGCTTTAAGGATTTAGCCGAGGATTTGCTTTCAATATTAGCCGCCGGCCGCCGGAGGCAGGCCCATTCCGTTCCACCCGTACCTTTTTTATTATTTTGTCGCATCGTTTTGGCTCTAAATGGAATCATTCCGCCATCTACATTTTTATTTTTCAATTGCTCTCCGATTAGTGGGATTAGCCGTATCGCTTTCCGATTCTTTGCTCCTTTTGGTGGGAGGCTTTCGCGGACTAACGCGCCCGCGCCGGCCGCTCTAATCGTTTTTGAATAGGGATGCGATCACAATCATATCTGATGAAAATAATCACGTTGTAACCGTGTGACGTCAAAGGTCTCATGCGGGTGGACTACGAAACGTGTGTTTGTTGACATTGTCATTAAGCGAGCTAAGTTTTTTATTATTTAGTATTTAATTAGGATCCGTTGTATTTGAGGGTGGTTTGGTGGTGGTTACATAAGAGCGTGTGTGCGGTGGCCGTGTCTGCAGGCCCGCGCCAGCGCCCGCGCCCGTGCAAGCGCTCGCGCGTCACTCCGCTTATCTTTATGGCGACAAACATTAGGATGGCTTTTTTATTTTATCAAGGATCGCCTTAGTCACCGAGGTCTGGTCTCCGCGTGCGTTCACCAACGTGTTATCATTTATCAACCCTATATTATATTTACCAGTGACTAACATAAGACGTAACTTCATCGTTATTACGTATGTTTATGCTGAGTTTGCTAATAAAAGTTTTATGTAGGGAGATCCTATTGCCATGACTCTATTAATTTCTCATATCGATGAACAATTTTTTACCACGCTGTTGACTTGTACTTCATAAAGAGAAGCATGATTAACATAAAATATGAGGAAGACTTAAAAACAGATGGGTATTCTAACCCCTTCTACCAGCACATAAATACAATAAAAGCATCCTCATACAAGCAGACAGGTATGCACGCATGTCAATAGTTAACCGAGAAACGAAGAGGGCTAGGTTTTGGGTGGAAAGGATCAAAACGGGATTAGAGGAACGACAACCAATCAAGGGTAACTGGACTGGCTATACCTACACGAAATAAATGCGGCACATAAAACTTAAAAAGTGTTATAGAACATTCAACCTTAGCACAAAGGTTGTAGGTGGTGTTTCGAGTGGGAGGATGAGTTTATTGATGTTTTGTTTGGAAGGGTGGGTAGATGGATGAGGAGGGCGAGGGTAGCGAGTGCAGCCTCCGCAGACAATCTTACAAGTTAATTGTGTTCCGTGCCTGAAGCCGCTTGACTACAAAATAATATCGCGCTCACTACATGTTGTATGTTTTGTAGAAATAAATGTTTGCTTGATTTAAATGAATTTAATTTTGCTCGTAGTTTTAGTTCCACTCGTAAATCTTTTACTTGTGTGTACTTTCATTTAAGGAAATTAACGTAACGTTTGTGCAAACCATAACATATTTTAAAAGAGATATTTTTTAAATGCACATCAAAAACCTTATTTGCCGTCAATTTATTTACATCAAATATACTGATCGCACATCAAATTAACCAGGGCGTACATACTTAATTAATTTTTTTGACCACTCAGTATCGACTCGGGGCACTCCAAATGCTGTTGGTTAGTTAAGGTTAGAACTATGGACAATAGCGCACGCGAGCCGAGCGAGCGAAGGGAGCGGTGCCGCGGCAGCAGCCGACAAGCGCTGGATCCAAGTATGTACATAATAAAAAGGATAAATACTCGATAATTATATGTATAGGTAATATCTAATACAGAACTTAAATTGTTCTTAAAATAATAATATTTTTAAGTAACTATTTTGCCGTGCAATCAGTATTTTTGATTAGTATATTTTTTTATTAATATTTTTGTTTAGCAGTTAAATAGCCTTTTAAAAGGTTGCATAAAGTCATAAATTGGTTAATAAAATAATTTTTAATACACAATACTTACAATATACATAAGTGCTCATGGTGTAGCTTGATTAGCCGTTCGTATCGGCAAAGTTAAGCACTCACCGGTTAGGTCGGTACCCGCATGGGTGACCGCCTAGTGGTATTTCAATGTTTTTTTGCTTCGGAAGGCACGTAAAGCCGTTGGTGCCGGCTATCACTTTAATTGTGATAGTCGTTAAGCTAGTTGGTGGCTTTAAAACTCCAACAATAGGTTGACCACTAGTCTACCAATGCCAAGTCTAAGGTTTCTTACTGCGATTTCTTTATTATTATAGTTAATGTTGTGTGACTTGACCGTTGAAGGTTACACAAGGGTACAAAACCAGGTGCTCCATGACACCATTGCACCAATCTGTACTTGTACCCACTAACGTATAAAGAATGTTCAACGGCCAAGTCACACAACATTAACTATAATAATAAAGAAATCGCAGTAAGGAACCTTAGACTTTGTCTAGATTTCATTACTTTTTAGAGATAAACAAGCAGCTCCATCGAAACTTGGCTAGTTTTTTACATAATGTTTTGGTGGGATATTTTTTTTGCAATATTATATGTACAGTAGTACCCAATTAATATGGCTTACCGATGTACCTGCGCTGAAGATACATTTTCAAAGCGCGGGAAACTATTGGTCGGCAGCTGCCGCCATGATAGCGCGCGCCGTGCGGAGGGGCGTGACTTGCGAGTGAGACGGAACGAACAGCTGCAGTGTATTATCAACCTTTTAGTAGTGATCTAAGGTTGATTGTAAGTTTTAAGCATTCCTTCGTTAATCTTCGGGGCCATACTTTCTTTTCTGTGCGAACGAAGATTCACGACGCGCCATATCAGTTGGGTAATACTGTAACTAACGTTACTCGGGTTTTGCAATATTCAGTGAGCGATGTAACACCGGTATGAAGCATAAACGTAGTAACAAGGTAAACCTAGTTCCTTATTTACAACGTTGCAACCAAATTTCATGAAGCAACTACTTATTATGTAGAATAATAATCTTCCATATTAAAATACAACTTCATATCATAGTTTGCATCGCAGGGTGGGTAAGTAGGGCAGGAGGGGGGTAGCCGAATTACCACCGCATAGGTATCTCAATCAGTGAGGCTAAGCAATGTAGCTGCTGTTGGTAGAAGCTATAGTAACTAAATAGCTCGCAGGCAGGCGTTTTGGTATATTAGAGGCTTTTTAGCATGATTGGTTCCTTTAGTTGTCGACAATCGTCATCGTTAGTAAACGATCAACCTTTGTATGGGATTGACATTTCAAATCGAAATATCACTTAATTTTTAATACTCTCTTATGTCAATTCCATACAAAGGTTGAACGTTTAGTAATGATGACGATTGCCGATAACCATCTTGTTTACTGGCCCTGATGCTCTTCGAAGACTATAATGTAAGTAGGTATTTAAAAAACCGTAACAATTAGAAACAGACTGATAAGTTAGGGCGAATCGACTCTAATTTCAACGGTAACGTTATGCTTAGAAACTGTGTTTCATATAAGACTATATAGCTGTCCTCCACGGTTTCACCCACGTTTATACAAAAAGTAACGTTTGCCCCTCTCTATACACTAATTTATTCATAAAAATTATGGTCTAGAGTACATGACAAATTAAATGAACAGCATCCGTTCATTTATTTTTTGTCGAGTACCGTCTTTATTTTTGGAAATAAATTATTATTATTATTAAATCATAGGTTATCTATTCTATGTAATGAGTACAGTAGTACCCAACTGATAAGGCGCGTCGTGAATCTTCGTTCGCACAGAAGAGAAAGTATGGTCCCGAAGATTAACGAAAGAATGCTTAAAACTTACAATCAACCTTAGATCACTGATATAAGGTCCATAATACATTGCATCTGTTAGTTCCGTCTCCCTAGCAAGTTACGCCCCTCCGCACGGCGCGCGCTAACATGGCGGCAGCTGCCGACCAATAGTGTTTCCCGCGCTTTGAAAATGTATCTTCTGCGCAGGTACATCGGTAAGCCATATTAGTTGGGTACTACTGTACGTCAACGTCAACGTCAAAGCCATTTACCCAGATTGGACAGATTTTTCAAGTTTCAGCGTCAGAAATTATAGTCTCACCAGCTCGAGAGATAACTTGAATGTGTTTATAATATTTAAAGTAGAAGCTTTCTTTCATCGCTTCCATACAAGCTATGCTTATAGTTCGGGATCAGATAGCCGTGTCTGAAAACTAACCCAGGATATTTTTTTTTATTAATACTTTATAAGCTTTTATTTAACTTGCAATGTATGTTTGTCGGGTGAAATCTTGCAGGTGGAATTTCACCCACTTCCAGTGGTTGGATTGACTTGATATTTGGTATACTTTTTTTTTTTTTTTTACTGTTTATAGGCCTGTGTTTGACCGCAATCTCACCATGGTAAGTGATGATGCGGCCGAAGGTGGTAAGCACACAAAGCCTAGAAGGAACTGGCTCTCAAGTGCAGCTATCGGAACACACCGAAAGGTGCTTGGCGACAGATTTTCAACTAGAGGGTGGTAGCCAGCCAGGCGGGTACTACAAAGTACCCTACCACCGTGCTATGGTTTCCTCACGATGTTTTCCTTCACCGAAAGCTCAAGCTCATTGTAGGATTCGAACCCGGGACCTTCGTCTCGGTATCCGACGTCACTACCACTGAGCTATCATCGCCCAATATACATTAGTATATTGGATGAAAATGCAAGTACAGTCAACAAAAAGTACAGTCATTCAAAAAAGCTTCTATAAAAAATGTTTTTTTTAACAAAGAACATATTTATATCTAATTTGAAGGAAATAATTTTGAGAACTTTAACAAACATAATGGTAAGCAAGACTAATATATGATAGTTTGCATCAGGGCGGGCGACCTGCTTTGGTATTCTGAAACGTTTTTGACAGCAACCGACGACGACTCCGTTGTGACGGTTAGTCCGGGAGGTAGCGTTGCAAACACAAAAGTCATAGTAAGCCGGCTGACGTTGAAATGTATAGTTGATCTTATATGACTAATAAGTGAACCGACCGTCTGCTCAAGTAAGTGCTCAAGTCTTCTACATCCGTCATCAGCCACTCCCAGTAAAAAAAAAGACATAGTACGCCGGCTCAAACTTGTTTCATAAGTATTTGACATAATACTGAGCTGAAAAAAATCGTCTGCTGCATGGTGGAGGGAGGAACACGCGTCAGCTGCTCGCATGAATTTGTAAAAAAAAAAGTTTACCCCTGCCGTAACCTTCCAATCCTAAACCCACCGCGGGTGCATCGCTGATGCGTGGTTCACATATTAGTCATTCAAGATCTATTGAAAAAGATGGCCATCGATCGGCGTATTAATACTACCTAAAATGCATCAGTACCTCCCGGACTATTGCATGTCGAAACAATTGAATACTTGAATAGGTCAAAAGAATTAAAATGGGCTGGAAGGTGTATTATAAACATCAACTGCGCTCTGCGAGTGGATTTCATTTATTTTAATGATC
This sequence comes from Polyploca ridens, assembly GCA_951394255.1. Classification (NCBI taxonomy): domain Eukaryota; kingdom Metazoa; phylum Arthropoda; class Insecta; order Lepidoptera; family Drepanidae; genus Polyploca; species Polyploca ridens. The sequence continues at coordinate 13,141,627 of OX596251.1, forward strand.
TGAGTCGTAATCCCAAGCTAAGCAAACTTATGATATGGAAACTAGATAAAGGCTAATTTTATTTCATATTTTAGTAAAACTTTAATGTACTGAATATACCAATTTTAAAGGTTTAATATGAAGGCTATTCATTGGTTTAACTTTATCTTAATATTACGACTTAAACTTCACAAAAAGAAAGCTAGATATAGCGCCCATATTTTGAAAATATTGAAACAATTAACATTTTTTCACGAATAATGTTTAATAACATACTCGTATGTAAGTACATACTACTAAATTGACGAGGTATTTTTTATAAGGAATAATAAAAATAAGCCAGATATCAAAGACTTCTATATAGAATTTGGAAGAATTTTAGCATTTCCAGTAAATAAAAATGCATTGACTTTGTAGTGCTGTGCACAATTTAATCAATGTTTATATCAACAAGAATAGTTAAAGAATTACTCGCCAAAAGTCTCAACTGTTGAGCTTGACGACGTTTTTCCAAGATATCTTCATCATTGGCTGATTTAAGGATGCCCATAATATGACTTATCCGAGCTGCAGATATCTGAAATATGTATACCAACTCTGTAACCACTATAAAATTAGTATCATCATCATATTCTGTCACGAGATGTCCTCTGCTGAACTGGGCCTTTGTTTTTGACTGATTTCGACAAAGAACAGTCTTGGATTTATAATAAATAATTTGTTATAAAACATACTTACTTCAAATATCATAACATTACACAGAAACTATCATAAATGAAAGTGATCCACAAAGTGACAGGTTTTTTTTTATAATGGATACTTAATAGGAGCTTCCTAAAATTAAACATTAATTAATTGACCAATTGAAAAATGTAGCACCGCACTACGAATGTATAGAGAATAGACCGCGACGACGGACGTCGTCGTCGTCAGCTGTCAAAAAAGAACAGAATTGCACTACTGGGCGTGGGCGGGCGGTGGCGCGCGGTAAATAAATACACTGCGACGCAGATTTATTGCCGACGCTACTCGACTTGTTCCTACCGTATGACAATTGCAAGAATATAAGGTTTGTTGATTATATACTTTTTTGGGACAGAAATGAATAGAACTCATTTCATTTACTGGTTAGGCGCCGATCCCATTGAAAAGAGTTCTAGAGTTCTGAGTTCCGAGTTCCGAGTTCCGAGTTCTGCATTCAGCGTTGATTGTAAGCTATGTGGCGCCTTTGAAAGTAAAAAAAGTGTATGATGTGTGATCAGTGGCGAATATTGCAGAACTCTAGAACTCTAGACTGCTTGCTGTATGCACAATAGTCAACACGGAAAGTAGACCTCGGAACGCGGCACTCTAGAACTCAATTATTATGTAATCTTAGCTATACTTTGAAAAATGTGTCATAATTTTCCATTTTTGGACAGTTAGCTATATTAGTCAACCACTGTTTGGTATAGCCCCTTTGTCAATAAATATATTCTACGATTAAAAGAGTTGTTTTTAATCTCATTTCAACTTCTCTTAATTTTCGCCTTCGAAACATTGCTAATAAAAGGAAATTCATTATCACTGAAGAGATATTTAAAACTACTTTTTATTCTTAAAAGAAAGAATCGCGAGCCTATGTCAAATCTTTACTATCATCTAAAGCGTTAATAAAGAACATTTAGCTATAGAATAGCAACTACGTAATACATTACACCAGCAACATATTATGATATGTGATATCTGAAGGTTCGAGTGGGAGTAGAAATCATGAGCGCGGGGTATGAGGCGGGGGCGGGGGGAATGAAGATTTACGATCGAGGCATAACGAGCGCTAGATGAGGCGTAAAGAAGCCCAATTCCGGTTATTATACCTATAACCTTACTATAGCTTGAGTTTGTATTTTATACTTTATAGACTGAATTAAGCGTGGTTACTAAGATTTTATAGACTAACTAGCTTCTGCTCGCGGCTTCGCCCGCGTGGCCTACAGGAAACAAATGACATATTTTTCTACAACAATAAAACAAAACAAAACAACTTCATCCCGCTTCGAGGGTGGAATTATTAAAAATGCTGAGACACGTATACATTAATTTTCAATCTTCAGCCTAAACACAAAATTTGAAGATCCTAACTTCGAAACTGACGGACTTTCATACAAACTTTCATCTCCTTAGTGGTGGAATTTTGATAAACTCTTTCTTAATGGATACCTACTCTTCACAAATAATATACCCTCTAAATTTCATGTCTCTAGAACCAGTGGTTTAGGCTGTGCGTTGATATATCAGTCAATCAGTCAGTCAGGATTTTGAATTTTATATATTTAGGTTCCTAGATCGCAGTGTATATTTATTATTTCAAATATAAATATTCGCTTATAATATAAGTAGAATAGGTATAGAACAAACTAATCAACTAATAATATGCGAAAGTAAGTTTGTTTGTCACCTCTTGCTATAGCCCGTATAACTAATCGTGACGAAATCGGCTTCTATGAATGCTGGAAATGGTAATGTGTTGGAACTAAATTTTAACCCACATTTTAAAGCAAATAAATGAATTTGAAATTGAATATTTTATAGAAAGTAGCCCAGATCATAGGCTTTTTTTTTACAGGGAATATGAGTCAGAAAGTAGTCAAAAATATTATTTTTTAAGGGTTCCGGTAATCAAAAAGGTAAAAAAAAAAGCCTTATGGTGGCTCTCCGTCGATCTGTTTATCCGTCTGTTATAGATCAATATTTCGGCAACTATAATGCTATTGATTTAAAAATAGTTAAATATTGCTGACCCAAACATATTGCAAATGAAATTTAAAAGCTGCAAGTTTTAATCGAGTATCATATGAAAGGGCTTCATTTGTACATTACAAAATAGTTGGCACAACATTGTTATTTGACTGCGGTATTCTGTAAGGTCCTCCACCTTACAGAATACCGCAGTCCTACATCCTCAGTCGAGATGCTCTTTGAGGAAAAAAAATGGTATGGCACAACATTGTTATTTGACTGCGGTATTCTGTAAGGTGGAGGTACCTACATCCTCAGTCGAGATGCTCTTTGAGGAAAAAAAATGGTATGGCACAACATTGTTATTTGACTGCGGTATTCTGTAAGGTGGAGGTACCTACATCCTCAGTCGAGATGCTCTTTGAGGAAAAAAAATGGTATGGCACAACATTGTTATTTGACTGCGGTATTCTGTAAGGTGGAGGTACCTACATCCTCAGTCGAGATGCTCTTTGAGGAAAAAAAATGGTATGGCACAACATTGTTATTTGACTGCGGTATTCTGTAAGGTGGAGGTACCTACATCCTCAGTCGAGATGGTCTTTGAGGAAAAAAAATGGTATGGCACAACATTGTTATTTGACTGCGGTATTCTGTACGGTGGAGGTACCTACTTCCTCAGTTGAGATGCTCTGTGAACAAAAAAAATGGTATGCTCCGTTTAAAACAGGTAGCTCTCTTAAACGGAATTGTTACGGAAAGAAAATTATAATAAAGAATATATGTAAAGAATTATACTAAGCAGCTGGATTATATCTACCTTTTTTTTTTTTTTTTTTATACTAATTTTTTATACCTCTTTTTTCATAAGATTGTATAGCGTAATTTCCACTCTTCGCCACTGAAATCAAACGGAGATCTATGATATATAACTTTAAATATTATCCAACTAATAACTAAGCATGAGAAGTCATAGAATTGAAAAGCATCAAATATTTTGCTGTTCAAATTTGCTGACTATAACACAGCAGAGTATTTTGCTTTCAGCAGGGTAAGGGTGTACGCGCGGCGCGGGGTGCGGGACTCGTAGCTAATTTATGGATTAAAGCACATTTGCAAATGTAATTTGTATTCATTAAAACGCGTCGTACGTGTATTTAGATGTTATGCGTTGACAAAATTATTTTGTTATCTCATGTTGGAAATATTTACCTAAACATTATCATAATTAGGTTTGCGAAAAACATCCTACGTAAGTACATTGTATAACCTATTTAAGTTCAATTTATGTCGGAGGCATATTACATCAGTATCCGATACTACTTACAGTACTTTCTCATTTAGTATCCAAATTCATACAAATCAAAAATAATGATAATGATTGATAATGATTTAATTAAATTAAACTCTGTTAGAATTTGGTATCTTCATACATACTGGGAACTAAGTAGAATAAAATGATGCCTTGACATATACCTAAATAAAATAATATAAAATTGTTATTTATAAAACAATAGTCAGGAATCAAATCAGTGTATTTCAATGCAGGCGGAGGCGTGTGAGATTCTCGCACGATAGAGTACGCAAGCACGAGCAAGCCGCGTCTCTTCGTCTCAAACAACTTTATTGTCCTGTCGTTCAAACGCGACAGAATCTAATAGAATTAAATTGGGAGAGGCGCTGCTCCGTTATGTGGAAAATAATAACACCGAGTGCCAGCTATCTGCGGAGTTTTCACGCGCCGGTGGCAGGGGTCTGCACTAATGGAAATCCAGCCAATGATAATCTGTTTTCTACACCATTAATCCTGAACTAAGTCTGAGTACAATCTGTGGCGTCTCCGGGAGTGCGACTCGAGTTTTATGCCCTCGTTAAGGTCCGCAATTTGTGGAGTCGGGCTGTTAAGACGGTTCGCCCTCATTCGCTCCCAAATCCTAATTCCAACCGTGGACTTTCTTAATCTTACGATATTGAGCTGAAGGTAATTGTTTCAAAATTGTATCCCGGATAGTTGGCTCTATTTTATTGCACAGAGTAGGTTACAAAAGAGCTACGGGAGTGAATTTATTCACTATATTCTACAACAAGTCTTTATTGGATATCTACTGGGTGACGGTTACCCTATATTTCGCAAAGCTGCCGTTGTGACTAGATTTCCTTATCGAGCATTTTACAGGTCCTAAAGCTATCTGCGATACGAAAACCGTGTGCGTGGCCCAAATTATCTTTAACACATTTCCATCGCGGGTGTTCCTTTTTCGTTTTGGGAGCTTATTGTTTATTTCGGGGGCATATGACTACTCTTTTATGAAGCATTTGTATTTCTTTGAAGGATCAATACTTAAGACAAAGTGGCACGAGATTCACCGCCGGGGAAACATAATAAAAACGAAAGTAATCATGCAAATTGGTGAAGGAGGAAAGTTGAATTAAAAAGCGGGTCTGCGTCGGCGAGGCGAGGCGGGGCGGGAGGGTAATGTGTCTTAATGACCGCAATGGATGAGCACCTTAATCCGCCCTCCAGCGGCGCACACCCACAACCTTTTGCTGCTAGTCATTAAATACGAAATATCTACTTGCTGCTATTGCTACGTGTATATAAGCTTTTTCGTTACACGTTTATGTTTATTTTATTCAGTCTTTGAATAGAGAGCTATAACAGATTTCAACGCGCTCGAGACTTCTATATAAATCTTGGTCATAACGGCTACTGATATGTAGGTAAAGGCCGTGTAACTTTACTGCTTGCTTTGTAAATAATCATTGTCTTCAACTTTGCATCAACGTGATAGCAATTTTTATAAGAATTTTAACAGTAACTATTTTTCAAACATTTCTCAGTAACAAGAACTTTTCTAAACCACATACGAGTTACTGTAACAATATCTACGTTAATTCAAGTGAGTAGTAGGTAAGTGGTTTACGCACAAGAGCACGACACGGCACGAGGTGTGACGAGGTAGGTGCGGGCTTCGTACGCGACGCGCGCCGACACGACATCATCAAATCAACATTTGCAGATTCGCGAAGCTTTGCCTGGGAGATTTAGAGGTGGAAGGAAAATAAAAAAGTTCGTAGAGGAATCCCGCTTGATCCCTGTTGCCTTTATGGTAATGCCGGGATGCGTGTATTCGACTATTCAATTTATATTTTTTTCCCTTTCGCCTTATTTCTTTCTCCGAAATTATCTATCCTTCGAATTTCGTTTCGCACTGTATTGTATACGGGATTCGATGTTTGCGAATAAGGTACGACTTTGCCTGAAAATATCACGGATAACCGCGGTAGATTGGCTTTGTTCCCGACTTCAAAGAAGTTTTCTTTTGGAAATATTATGTGTATAAAATCGGTCGGATGCTGGGAGCGCCTCGGCTGCGAGCATTGTTGAAACAAACTTATGTCCTGGTAAATTGCACTTACGTCTCCGTTAAGAATTCTCGCAAACGATTCTGTTTCTGAACTTTACCTTCCTAATGTGATTTCTGGATAAATTTGAAGTTTAACTGCATTGTTTAGACTACCTAAAAGATTCACGGAAGATTCAAGGTTTCATATTGGCAATCTCCTACTTACTCGTAATTTTAATAACAAATTCTATGACGTATAACTTATATGTAATTCTTACTTGATTTCGTAGACCAATAGGTACATCATTATGAAAAATAAATTACTAAATAATCCACTTGACATTTTATACTAAAATGCCCCCGTACAAGCAGGCATGTTCAAATTTAACGTTGTTCTTCCCTCATGAATAAATCATAAGAAGTAAGCGCGGCCCGACGCCTTTATAATTCTACATAATACATTAAAACGGTGTACAGATTGCCTTCTACTTTAATAATACAAACTTAATGGGTACCACCTATGTACCTACTGGAGGATGCTTGGCAAGTATTCGCTTATGTAAATGGTACATATGTAATACGCCATGCTATAAATAATTACGCGTTGATTAAGTGGTTGTCAAATTCGATTTTCGTGAAATAGGTTTTGAGTGAAAGATATTCCAAAACCTAGTTTTGTTTAAAATGTTGCGGAGTGAATTTTTGACAGGATTTTATAGTTTTGCTCAGAATCTTATTATATGGTATTGCGAGTTACCGAAAGTGTCTAGACCTATTATAGATTTAATTAATAGTACCTCTTTACAATGATTAGGTGTAAAATATGTGTAAAACGTATGTTAAGAATGGCTGTATTTATATTTAAAACCCGGCCAAGTGCGAGTCGGACTCGTACACGGAGGGTTCCGTACAGTATTAACTAACTCAACTTTGCTATGATAAAAAAACACGCCAAAAAACGTTTCTTGTATGGCCGCCCCTTTTAATTATTAATTTTATTTCATTTTTATTTATTGTTATAGCGGCAATAGAAATACACATTCTCTGAAAATTTCAGTTGTCTACCTATTACCGTTCATGAGATACAGCTCACGGACGGACGGATGGACAGCGGAGTCTTAGTAATGTACCGTTTGGCACACTTCAGGTACGGATCCCTAAAAGGCAAACAAATGTAATTATTCGGTTAAACAACAATTAAAAAATGCCTCATTGATAATACTAACAAAAATAAGTCTGTATTAAAATAAACCCTATACAATGTAGCTTTAGGTTATGATTTTCATTCAAAATATAGAATATATCACTCAGTTGCTAGCTGCTGCTGGTACTACGGTCTACGCTACGGTTAATCTAATCTTGAGTAATGGCGGCTATTTGTCTTCGCGACGTTTCGCATGTAATTGTATGGTCACTATTCATATTGTTTCATTTTTAAATCGTTACTATTTTTCGGTAGCCTATTTAATTCCGTCTGTGAAAAAAATGGTTCTTATCTGTACAAAAGCTAGGCTTTACAATGTGTTTATAATCGAAACACATACCCCCTTACTCATAAAACGTTATTTAACTAATAAGCTGATTAAGTGGTCACCTAAATAACGTCAAATTATTTGACAATGACAGCAACGTGACGTTATTTATTTGACCATTTATCCAGTAGATTTAGTTAAATAGCGTTTATGAGTAAGGCCGATAATTTGTCACATGACTGAAGGCAGATTTGAAAAGAAGTTCCTATTTGTTTTGAAGTAACGGTAAATATAATCGTAGCGTGTCGTTCGTAGGCTATTTATACTGATTGCTACGAGATCGTAGCGCTTCCACACTTCCATTTAATACCTACATAGTTGGTATTTTAATTATTAGATAATGTCCATAAATTTTTTTAAAAGTTTTTAAATAATTGAAAATGATAGAGATGACGATTTTGTTTGTCATTCAATCACATCTCTGAGACAATTTTCATAAAATTTGGAAGGCATTAAGATCACATTATATGGTAGTACTACGTTGAATACCGTGGATTCGAAGTTCGAATCTAACAATGAGGAAATTAGCAAAGAATTTAAAACGTCCAGAAGGATAGTCGCCTCTATGGGAACACGAAATAAACAAGCCATAATTGACAGTATTTAAAATTAATAAATTTAGGTAAATAAAAGTGATGAAATCGCAATACTTACACATGGAAGGTTAGTTTTTTAGTTTTTCCTTGGTTTTTATAAGTGTTGTGACAGTATTTCAATATGCTAGTTGACATTTTTTATTTAATCAGTACAGCGAGTATGACGCGATGACAGCCGTGCGCAGTACGAACTGAGTGCGATTTGCTCAGGAGCCCCTCAAGCGGAGTGATATTAAATGTCATGCTTTAGTAAGGCTGACTATCCATCTGGGTAGAGGCACGATGCCCTATGAAAATCTTTGGAAATAAGCTATACTTTTCTGTGAAGGAAAATATTGTAAGGAAACCATAGTACGGTGGTTGAACTAGTGCAGCTGCAGTGGAGTTACTGTTTTTCATCATAATTTTCTGCTTTATTATTATAAATGAAATGTAATAACTAATTTACTTACAATAGAAATAAAGTTTTATAGTGACAACTATAAGGTGACATTTGCTCCAACCCTGTGTTAAACAAATCATCTTACTTTGCAGGCTTTACGACGGGAAATAAAACTCATGAATGAGGTACCTACATTAAGCACAGTACGTGAAACAAGAATGTTATAACATAACGCACATAAAAAGCGAGAAAAGCTAGCGTCTACACACAATTACATTTTTTTGATCCACAATAAATTGACAATTTTATCTGACGGCAGTGATTCAAGAAAACGACTCGAGAGGCGAACCTTTTAAGTATATCGAGTATTTCAGTGCAACGATACAGCGGGTTGTTTACAGTGGGAGGTAGCTGGGGGGCGTCGAGGGGGCGCTGAGGGGCGGAGGGGGTCAAGATGGCGGCGTCGTCAAGGCAACGCTGCACTCGCTTCCTTAATCGACCGTCGCAGCCTCCGCGACCCCCCCGTCTAGGGTCCGACTCTCGTTTATGTATTGTATTGCACTTGTGAACTGACTTCTATATTTTATTATGTTTTCAGTTCGGTACATTTTATTTATGTTACATTAAGCTACAACTATTTTAATAATGTAGAATGAGCTTATGTTTATGTCCTACATTACCTAAGCAAATAAGATGCAAAATTCACTTTACAAAATTATTTCGCACCGATTTTGAACGTGAATTTATTCGGTGTCTCTCGTGGTACATCGTAAATCTTACAACGAAGACACTAACTCGATGAAAGAAAATAAAAAGTAAAACCTTTTTCTATTGGGTTTTATTGTTATTTCAGATGGATTTGAAACAAATGCTTAGTTGTGCATTTAAAACTCAGATTCTAACAATTATTGTAATTTTTTCAGTTTAATGGTCAAATACTGAATCATATTTAAGTTATGATTACACTGACATTTGATAGTCCGAATGTATGGAATAGTGAACTCTCCAAAATTTTAAGTAACGTTTGAATTTACATTTATGGGTACTTACGGCTGTAGTTGAGGTTAGTTACTCTATCACACCGGTCATGAGATTGGACAAAAAATATATTCATCAATGAAGTACCTACGAGCTATGTTATAGAGCTGAAGTGCTCATTTTTGAACGCGTTAAACTCAGGAACCAGCATTCCGATTGAAAAATATATACCTAGCCTATATGAGGAAGCTTTATAACGTCAAGCATGTTTAATCAACATTTGACATGGATGAAACAGCGGGGCATGCCTAGTGACTATAAATGTAGGTATTTAGAATAATTAGTGTATCTATTATCTGGTTTTCATAGAACAAATCTAATTTCAAGAGAAACAGAAGCTATAAGATGTGTGTAGAGCATCCCAGGATGTGTTTGTTCACACTGGCTTGAGTAGAAGTGGCATTTGATGTAGTAGTATAATCGGTCGCCAGCTGTAGTCAAAACGAAAATAAAAAATAAAAAACTAACAAAAATATCAGTAGATAATCTTATGTAGGAATATAGTGCATATTTTAGCACAGTATCATAAATTTTACATATGAGCAGATTTGAGGCTGCATCTAGTACCTATATTTTACCACTAGAGTTCCTAGAACAGTAAAGTTGGCATCCGAAACACACAGGTCCTACGATTTATAATCTCCGCAAACTGACCCACCTAAAACTTTACCGGTAAAGAAAAAACTGAACCGAATACCGTGCGATTTATAAATAAAGTATGTTCAAGAGTCCTTACTTTTGCGATCAGTTAGGTCAGCCGGGTAATCCAGTGGCCAGCGGTGGCGTCGGTGCAGCCGGCGAGCGAGGCAATAAAAAAGAGTTATAGTTTAGAAGAAAAGGAAAGTCTCGTGTCTCCGGCCCGCTCGCCGCTCTCCGCCGTTAGTTAGGGATCAAGGGCTCAGCTCTCGGCGAGCGATAATCATAATTTTTACTTACAAGAGCAAGAGTAAGGCATTAGCCGGCGGGCGCGCGACAAATCTTCCCTAACTGCGGAGCAACTTCGCGACTCCACTCTACCTTTCTTGGTTTGGCGCTGGCTCGTAGCTGCCCGACGGCTCTCGTATATTTTGTAGACTGCCAGGTGCTTTGTTTGGTGGCCGGATTGGTTGATCGGAATCTTGGAAAGCATGCTGAATTATGTATCTACTTGCAAAGATCTTAAGGTAGCGAAAATATCCTATGCTCTATGGGAAGGTACTTGTGAACGCTTTTGTGTCTACTATAATCTACGAGAGTCTTTATTTAAACTATTTACAACTTGTGTTTATACCTATGTGATATTATGACCACTGATGTACATTTAATGAAGGTTTAAAGATAATATTCCACTTTTTAATTTCTGTTTCGCTGATAAAGCACAATCGATTAATGCATCTACTGATGTATTCAGTAAGCTACACTTGAGATAGATTTCGACAAAATAACGTAGTACCTATTATTTAGTCGCAAATTGAACGTTATTGACAAATCACTACAGCATACATAGGAATATCATTTTAAACCACCCAAATACATACGTATAAACAACCGCAGTATCATTAGGCGTAAACAGTACGGTAAGGCAGTAAAGGGTTTACCGGTACGTAGTCTCGTCACGTGAGAATATGAGGAGGTATACACTAGTGTCCAGTGCGTTAGGACACGACCGTCCCGCGATATTGAAGTGTTATTCAGAATATGTGAACATCGCGCACGTGGGCGAATCTATAGAGTCGACAATAATATTTATAAGTAAATATGTACTAACATTAAACTTTGGATTTGAAAAAAGCATATGCAGAATGTTTTTACCCATAACTAATTTTATTTATTCGGCGCCCGACGTAGAAAATTTGTGAATGTTACTTTCTGTATCTCTCCGTAATAGTAGAATCGATTTAGATGAAACTTAGCTCCTGGAAAGACATGAGACTCTTGAGTACGGTGGTAAAACAGCGGAGTAGAAGGTTAATGTGAAAACAACAAGGAAGATTTTTGTGTGCTATATAAACTCAAGTATAATGGTCGTCTTCCGATTTTATTCAATATGAGATCCCACCATTTTTCGCCAGTCACAAAATTCCGGCTCCAATTAGCAGAGAACTAAAACTTTATACACATAACAGCGTCTCCACGGCTTCCTTCGGCTCCCAGTCCTCACGGGCCGGCTCGGAGCGGATTTGTTTTATGCCCACCGAAGACATCGACTTACCGCGACCGCCCGACCGGGGCGTCTTCTTAATTTTATTACACGACCCGGACGCTGCCGTCTCGTCCGTTCTCCGAGGGAAATGTCCTAATTGTGTCTCAGGAAAAACCAACCTGGAAAATGGAGATACCAATTTGTTTCGTCGTATCTAGCGTTGGTTTATAAATAGTAGGTACTACTCGTGTCTTTCTTTTATTAAGACCCTTTTCTTCGGAATGAAATAGTACCTTTTTTAAGGTATCGTATCTTATTAGGTAAGATAAGCTTTTTGTTTAACGTTCGATAGTAGCGATTGAACCCGAGCTGCTGCCGGTGATGATTATTCTTATGTGGTTGTTGGTGATAATCTCTAATCTCTATCTTCTCTATGTCGTCATATCAGTTATTTTACTACGCAATAGATTTGATGCGGTGTTTACCATAATATAGAGATTCTTAGTGATTAATCATTATTAATCACTAAGAATCATCTCTTTTTCTTTATGGCACACCAAACGAGTATAAAATTATAAGAAAAATATATTTTTATTTCAATTTCTTAAACAAAGTAGGTACCTAATAAATACGGAATAATTTTATCTTTATTTTGTTGACTACGAAAATCGTCCAGTCACTGTAGTAACCAAAAGCAGGATGAGTTATTTAGTGTTTCTGACGGTAAAGGGTAATTTTAATATGAAAGAATAATCACTCGATCTATTCCACCGATCCGCAGTGGGCATGCGTGGTGGAGTACTTATTTGCCCATACCCTTTCACCCTCATTTGTGTAAGGAGGCCTGTGCTCGCAGTGGATCATTAAAAGGCTGATGATAGAGGGCATCTGACCCACTGTACATTGTACCCACTGTACTGTACATCGTATAATATTTTAGTTCGGATATTTTTCTTAATTCAGGGGATAATATTTTAAATGCCTTAAGTCATTTCTTAGGCATCATGGGGGTACTCAATCTTTTCTAAAAGATTTTTTTTTTTCAAAATCATACGAAAATTCTTCAAGCCACATAAACTCAATCCGGCCTTGAATCACGTGTTGGTACAAATTCATAAACTATCCGAGAAGGATCTTTTTTTTTTTTTTTTTTTATTGTTTATAGGCCTGTGTTTGACCGCCATCTCACCATGGTAAGTGATGATGCGGCTGAAGGTGGTAAGCACACAAAGCACAGAAGGAACTGGCTCTCAAGTGCAGCTATCGGAACACACCGAAAGGTGCTTGGCGACAGATTTTCAACTTGAGGGTGGTAGCCAGCCAGGCGGGTACTACAAAGTACCCTACCACCGTGCTATGGTTTCCTCACGATGTTTTCCTTCACCGAAAGCTCAAGCTCATTGTAGGATTCGAACCCGGGACCTTCATCTCGGTATCCGACGTCACTACCACTGAGCTATCATCGCCTCAAAAAAAAAAAATCTTGCCCAGTTTACTGTTTATTATAGGCCTGTGTTTGACTGCAATCTCACCATGGTAAGTGACGATGCGGCCGAAGGTGGTAGAGTAGGAGTGGAAGGTGGAGTGGTGGTTCTTGCAGCAATGGTGACATCACGCATCAGTATGCTAAGTATAGAATGAACCATTGATGGTGATGATGATGATAGGAATGAGCGGTAGAATAAATAATTAGTAGTGGTCTATGTCGATGTTTTTGTTAATTGAGAAACGGGCTTACCTACTATAAGCTACTAGTATTATTATTTTGGCCATCGACGCACTCCGGATGGAGTTATGACGTGGCCGAGGATGTAGGACACTTGCCCAGAAAAGCCTATAGACTCTGCTCTTAATGAAAATATAAATATATGGTTAATAATTCCTGTGTCGTCATTTGTCACCCGTTTTTTGATTTACATTAATTAATACAATATAAAGATTGTCTGGTAGATTTCACTTTCCGCCCATTGTAATGCTTTCGTTATTATTTTAAGTTCTTGTTTTTATTGGTGTAACATTAAAGTGTTATATATATATCCAATTTACCTAAACAGGAAGTTTATATGCATACTAGTTTTTAACAAGAAAGTACTGTTCTGACATCTAGCGACGAATAGAAATAATTTCAAAAGGTAATTCTTTTTTTACGTAGTTAGTGCCATCTAGTGCTGACTAGCACAAGAAATTGACGCACGAATCACATTTATCCTATCAATAAACGATACTAGATGTCGCTACTATAGAGCGTAGTGCTGGACGTCATCTAATCAAATTATTTTTTATTTATTTATTTATCTTAGTTTATGTTTATTGTTATAAATAGAAAATTTTTATATTTGACAATGTTAATATTTTTTATTCAAAATAATGTATGTGCATGCGATTAATTAATGACTCGGGGCGCGTCATTAAGAAATTGCCTTAGATATTATGAACAAGTAATAATAAAATAATAATAAAATAGAGTTTAATAATTAATCATTAATAGAGTTAAAAAAGCATACCACAGTAGTATATTAAAAAAACAGTAATCCTGGGACATGCTTCAGGATATATTAAACCTTGCATAATAAATCATTTTTTTGGGCGGCAATGCGCGAGTTATACCCCTGGTGTTGCAAGCGACCATAGGCTACGGTAACTGCTTACCATCAGGCGGGCCGTATGCTTGTTTGCCACCTAAGTGGTATTTAGTAGTAGTTTTTTTATGAAGATGAGGATATAACGTAAAAACTGCCTAGGTAAAGTTATTGCGAAGTTCTATTTGATTTTTTTTGTACACAAGTCTTGTAATTATTCATTTTCAGCAACATAATAATCTAATGGCGATTGACATTTTAAAATGGCATTGTTAGTTCCTCTTTTTACCACCGGGCTCGATACGTTTTTGGGGCTATAGTTCTGTATAGTTCCTGTGGCATGAATCTATAAAATATTTATAGATTCATGTATGATTCTAATATTATTATTTGAATAAATGCGATAATTCATCTGTTTGGCTAAATACAAACGATAACTATACAATTTTCAACGAGTTTGTATGATTTTTAACCTAAACTAAATTTTAATGTGCATTAAACTGGGATTAAGGTGGATGATCTGCATAAGGCGGGAAATTTGATTTTTTTTCATGTGTTTTTACCTTCGTAGAACAATATGGTTAAATATTCAGTGATTCGCGACCGTATTGGTTTATTTGACACATTGTGTTGTGAATGTTTTTTTGTATAATATGAGCCATATTTGAACGTTCCTCTAACAACCGTAAAACTGTCAATTTGACTGAATGTACAAAAATAGTTCATTAAAAACAAATAGTATCAATTCCGCAATATGCCAAATTAACTACTACGGTCTCCTAATCACTGAATTATTTAGGCATATTGTTCTACGAAGGTAAAAATCAATAAAACTTTTTTTTTAAAACCGCCTCATCCTAAGCATCCACCTTAAACAACAAAAAACTAATATTAAAAATTTCCCGCCATTGCAAGAGTTACCCGTAAACTTAAAACACAAAATAGATCTCACGCAAAGAACTTGGATTTTATCCTTATTCTATGATCCCACGCAGTGAAATAGACAAAAATAAGTACATTGTGTGCGTTAATTCTTCTTCTTCTTCTTAGTTATAAGTTTGGGAACCAAATCCAAATTAGAACTTATTTCTGCCGGTGTTGTTATATTATAGTTTCGAGAATAAATCACTATCACATTAGTCCTCAGTCAGTCACCGTCCATAAAACTCATGTTTTACTTTGTACAATGATGGTCATTGTACTAAAACTCTTCACGGACTTTGGGACAACTTGAAAAGTCACGATACACATAATTCATTTCATATCACTTCACTTGGTGCACATGGATTGATTTTTATTGGATAAAATACGATAATATGCAATAGAACTCAAAATACACGAATTTATGAAAATAAAAACGAAAATGTACCATCACTCTACATGTTCTCGCCAAAAAGTCGTGCGTTAATTCAATCCATCATCTGCCTGCCCTGTTTCCGATCATTTGGGGTTGGCGTTTATTCAAATCCATTGAATGAAATACATCAATGCATCGAGGGTAACCGATTAAGTCGAATGAATGAATCGATTCGTAAAATCGATATATTCGATGTATCGATGTATTCCCTACAACACTACTTCTAGTTTTGACATTGACAGGATGACAGGCGCCAGATTTGTCGTTTCCGTGCATCTGGCTGGACGGTGACTTGACAATTTGTTTATCAGTCGATACGCAATAACTTCCAAACAAAGTGAAATTATCGGGTATTTGTTTAGTATTTTACACGCGGAGAACGAAACTGGACTTCACAAGATAAATTTCGAGCTTTCAAAATGACAAACGCGTTAGCTGTTTGTCTAATATCCGTTACACTCTTTTGTTGTTCAAGTAAGTATTTTTTATTGTTGTTTCGTGGTAATTAAATTATAGCCTTGCAATATTTCAAGTTTGTTAATTATCAGCTCAATGAAACAAACAATTTCTGAATACTCGATTGTGTCGATTTATCATTGAAATTTGTTTTGCAATTATTTTGTAGGTACATAAATAACATGCATGATTTTGCATTGGCAATGCATTTTTTCTGTCTGACATAGATCCATTCAAAATTATATCAATGTTTGTTACGTTAGGTACAATAGTGTTTGAAATGATTTGAAATTTGCATGCACTAGCCCCAAAAAATACCACGCTCCTCATGTATGCCTACCTACCCACAAAATAATACATTCTAAAGTTCTAGTATTGTCATTGTGTTCTTTTTGACTTGCTATTTACAGTACTTGAATAGTTTAACTATTTAAAAATATGTGATAACACTTTAATCATGACAAAATATTTATAAAATAAACCAAAAAACATCAACCTACTGTTGCAATTAAAATGTATTTTTCTTGCCAAGATATTTTCAGTCAAAAATCATTGTAACAAAGGGTATAACACTATGTATTTATTTTTAAGACAATAGAAGAAAACCATAAATAACAACAGAATTATGCAATATAGATCAAAACTATTAGTGGCCATCTTGTTCTTATGCCTTTACATATGTGTATATTTAAAGGCATAAGCTTGTAGCTTGTCTCTGTGTAGAAACAAGCTACAAGCTGTCCCTTGCTATTTGATATCAATAGAATTGGGTAGCACCTGGAGGTGACTCATTCTCCAGAATTTATCTAATAAATTTATCCAAATTAGGTATAATTAAGTAATGCGTGTCGACCTCCCCACTGGCATAAATGTCGTCTGCTATGCAGATGACACGTTGGTGGTCGCCAGTGGGGATACCTTCGAGAGGACCAAGGAGCTCGCCGAGCTTGGGGTTGAAGTCGTCGTCGCCAAAATCCGTGAGTTGGGTATGGAGATAGCGCCTCACAAGACCGAGGCGCTATGGTTCCACAAACTGCCTAGGAGCAGGGAACCACCCGACTCGCACGTCCAAGTGGGTGGGTCGGAAGTCAAGGTGGGGCGGTACATGAAGTACCTGGGCCTCACCTTAGACAGTCGCTGGGGCTTTGAAGAGCATTTTGATCGCCTCGTCCCCCGGATCGAAAGGGTAGCGGGTGCCATGCATAGACTGCTACCCAATCTCGGGGGACCGAGAGAGGAAGTACGCCGCCTCTATGCGGGGGTCATACGATCCGTAGCCCTGTACGGGGCGCCCGTATGGGCGAAAAGGCTGGCCATCCGACGCTGTAGAACGAAAATCTACAGCGTCCAGCGAAGGATGGCGCTACGGATCGTACGAGGATACCGCACAGTATCCTTTGAGGCGGCGACAATTCTGGCTCGCTTTCCGCCACTTGATATTCTGGTGGACATGGATGCGAGGGTCTATGACCGGATTCGCATCGTCCGTCAGAGCGGTGGAGGCGACCCAGAAGAGGCGATCAAACGGCAGGAACGAATTATCGCGTTCGCGACGTGGCGCGCAAGGCTCTGTGAGGAGCGGCATGCGCGCAAACGCGTCGTTGGAGCAGTCCTGCCGGTCTTCGAGGCCTGGATGCAGCGACAAGGTGGACGACTCACCTACAGGCTCACACAGGTACTCACCGGGCACGGGTGCTTCGGTGATTATCTGTGTAAGATTGGACGTGAGGCGACGGCGGCCTGCTTCCACTGCGGTGGAAGCGGCCAGGATTCCGCATCGCACACGCTCGCAGTGTGCCCTGCGTGGGAATCCGAGCGGCGGATCCTGGTCGGCCTGATCGGGCGGAATCTCTCCCTGCCAGCAGTCGTGTCGGCGATGCTGAGCGGGGATACAGCGTGGAGGGCCGTAGCCTCCTTCTGTGAGACCGTAATGGTCCAGAAGGAGGCTGCTGAGCGGGATCGGGAGAGGGCCGATCCCGCTCGGAGACGACGCCGCCGAGGCGCAGACGTGCCTCGTAGCGGCCCTCCTGCCCTGTAGCTGGGGCTTAGAATAACAGCTACGGTGTTCCCCTGCCTGTCGTAAAAGGCGACTAAATGGGGCCTTTGGGGTCGTGGGCAATCAGGGCGGGGGCCCTGTGCGTCCAGAAGCGACCCCAAGGAGGACGATGAGTCGATGTGGTCACGACTCATCGTGCGATAGCACAGCGAGGGTGCTGGGGGGAGGTATCACACTTCCCCCGGGACGAGCCATCAAAGCGCCGCGCTTGGAGGGGTGAGCAGGTACGCGTTCAACACGAGAGCCCGCCCCCCTCTCTATAGCGCAGATGGCGACCACCGTGGGGTTTTAGCCGGTAAAAGTCCGGCATAACCTGGCCGCTACACCCGAGGCGGTCGGGTATCCTATGAGGATTTCCCCACGAAAAAAAAAAAAAAAAAAAAAAAAAAAAGGTATAATTAACTAAAGCCTAGTTGCCTCATTACTTATTTATATATTTATGATACCCAATATGTAATTAACAACAAATTAAAATATTATCAATGATCCTTTGTTAGCTCAGTAGCTCATGATTCACATATGTTATGCTCACTGTAATAACAAGTGTGATGTGATCATATTTCCTATTTTAAAATAAAACAAACCACATTTTGCAGATCATATTACTGTTTGCAGTATGGACCTTGCTATAATGGGTTAAATTCTGTTTTTGAATGGCTTCGTCAAAATCCACCAGCTAATAAAGATTATTATTATAGCTTCATCTTAGGGTCTATGCACGATCATTCAACTAGAAAATCTGAACTGCTGATTTGATTTTTGTTTTCTTTTACAAGCTTTTATTAAACTTGCAATTTATTCATGTCCGAGTCAAATCTTGCAAGTCAAATTTCACCCACTTCCAGTGGTCAGATTGACTTGATATTTGGTATACACTAGTATATTGGAAGACAATGCAAGTACAGTCACCAAAAAAGGCCTATTTTTTGTTTAACATATACTTAATTTATTTATTTCATGACAGGTATTGCTAAGTTGTTTTATAATATGTATCTGTAGAAAATATTGAAATACATCAGATTTATGTTACAAACATAATGAACTATTAACATCTTTCTAATAAATAGTCAACATAACAACACATGCTGACCCCACTTGACTTGTATTCATATCTTTATTGTATTTTTATTATTATAGGTGATTGTACCTTTTTGTAGGTTATTAAAACTTTGTAATATAATCAATTTCATAAACCAATAATAATTTAAATTAGAATAGTAATGAAGAAATATGGTAAAATAATTATAGATTTCTTACTCACTCATTACATGCCCCATATTAATTGAAATGAAACATATTTTTCCACGGTAAGTTTGGGTTCTGGGGATGTGTGTGCGTTTTGTACTTAACTATAGGTCAACACTGAAATTTAATCTCATTTCCCATGACTTGCTAAAAAAATAACAATTGACTTCTATTGTTTTCCTTGCCCGTGCGGATTGTCAAACAGTCAAAGGTTTAAGCAGCAATTGGCTTTTTAAGTGTGTAATATAAAATAATATTGAAGTAGATATATATGTCTATCTGATATATATCAATGTCTATCTGTACCTTCCTAAATAGTTGTTCTTGACATATGCTTGAGCTTGACATACACTCTCATTCACTTGTTGCTATAAATAATGCATCTAAATAAAATTTGTATAATTGTCTGTAATCCACATTAATTTATCATTCACTAGCTGTTCCCTGCGGTTTGCCCTTCACCATTGACCATACCATAGGCTATTTGTATGCTAAATTTCATCATGATCAGTACCATATCATAGGCTATTTGTATGCTAAATTTCATCATGGTTTAGGCTTAAAAGTGTAATAAACAAACTCACATTCTCATTTATAATATTAGTTAGGATTCTATCTATTTGTACTATCAATGCATGCATTTATAATAATTTATTCATCTGCATTTCTCTGATGTTATTTGTTCCTTGGCCTGTGTGCATTCTGGTGCTGAATGGATCCTTTCTCAAGCAGTGACTGCTGTATTCCAAAAGGTTCATCAAAATAATTGGATTATAGGTATTCAATAGTATATTTGTTTTGTCTGACAGATTTGACATTTGCACGCCAAGTACCAAAAGAATGTGTTTACGGACCTTCATACTGGTGTCAAAGTCTGAAGTAAGTACCTTAAATTGTATGAACTTGCTTTTATTTATAGCTCAGTGTAGTCACTCTGAATGTGTTAGCGAAGGTTGTGAGTTCGAATCCCACAAAGAGCTTTCGGTAAGGGAAACCTTAGCATGGTGGTAGGGTACTTTGTAGTACTCACAGGCTACCTACCGCGCAAGTTAAAAATTTGTTGCCAAATACCTACTAAAGAGTGTTTCCGACAGCTGCACTTGAGAGCCAGTTACTTTTAGGCTTTGTATGGTTACCTTCGGCCACAAGAGCCTTTGTATACATATTAACGAACAAAAAGTTACCATATCTAGTATGTCAGTTATCTGGTTTCCATAGACCAAGCTCAGCTTAGCTTGGGATCAGATAACGGTGTGTGAGGAATGTCCCAGGATATTTATTTATTGTGAGATTGTGGTCAAACAGGCCTATTGATAAAAATACCGAGAAATAAGTAATTGAGTATGTTCATAGTTTATAAATGAATCAGTTCCTTGATGAGTAAACTACCTAAATAAATAATGTATTTGTTGGTGAATCATATTCAATAAACAATAATATATTGAATCATGACAGGCGCGGCGCTGAATGCGGGGCCGTGGGGCACTGCATCGCCACAGTATGGGAAAAGCAAAATGAGGATATCACCAACAACGACGTATCAATCAAGTTTGTACGACTCTTCAGACAGTTGAAGGATGTTAAGGACCTTATTAATAAGGTAGGTACTGAAATTGAGTCCAAATGAGATGGCTCAAAATTAACACAGGCCCGGCGCAAATTTGTTATTTTAGGGAAAACATCAGGAACCAGGAGTCCTATTCGACAGTAAAATTTCGAGGGGCGGAGTCAATTCGACGGTCACGACCAATCAAAGCTCGAGTTCAGTAGTTTTCCTTCTAAATATGAAATTGAAATTTCCAGAATAACGTAACGTGGTTTACACTCGATAAAAGTTCGAATTCGTACTTTTTTCGATCAAGCTATCAATTTGATTTCTGATACCTTATAATATTGGGCTATTCTCAGAAACGGCTTATCCTATTGCGATACGACTTTCACAGGGAGTTTCAGTATTTTCTTAGGCATAGTTTAGAAAAAGCCCCATCATTATCAGATTAGCCGTTTCTGTGATATACCATTATTAACAGGTGTCAAAAAAGCATTACCTCGGCGGCCGCATTGTTGTTTAGAATACCACTATTATTTTTAAACGACTTCAAAAAAAAAGGTTCTTCTCAATTCGGTTGTATGTTTTTTTTTATTATGTTTGTTACCTCATAACTCCGTCATTTATTAACCGATTTGGAAAATTCTGTTTTTGTTTGGAAGGGTACACTTCCCGTTTGGTCCCATTGTCATCAGGCCAGGATTTGATTGCTTTTTAGTGTTCTTTGAAGTTGGTTTAAGTTTTTTGTAAAACAGCTTTCAATTATTATTATTCTAAACAATGAGACACATCAAACTTGTTTAAAAAAAAATAGAATTTGGGTCTTCCTTTTATCAAAAATGTTATTAATTTTGATTAAAATTGGCATAACAAAGTCAACAGATTAGATAGAAAAGATAAGTTATATTTGTTATGTGAATTAAATATTTATAATGTGATAAGTTTGGTATAATAACATCAGTAAAACATTGACATTCGACACAAATATATTGTGAAAATGATCTGTAATAATATTAATAGGGATCTAATTCAAGAGTGTTCATTAGGTTAGGTTATTTGCATTTTATCAGCCAAATGATCAAATTAACCCAATTTTAAAACTAAAGGAAGAAAATGACCAACGTATCAACGCATCGCTCAAACCGCAGTTTAGAAATTTTAACTAAAAAAGTGCTGCTAAATTCAATCCCAAAGATGTTGGCGGCCCCTGTACGCTACGCCCCTGAGCGGGCTGTCGACAACGTGTAGGTCGAGCTAGTCCACAGACCTAAATCTAAATAGATAATGCAAGTCCCTCCATCCGTATGAAAATCAATCGTGACACTTTTTTATACCTACCATAACGTCATAAGATTGATTTAGTTAGGCTGGCATTATAATACGTATTTGTTTAAAAAAAATATTTTTTATACAAGCTTTTTTTTTGATACATCCATCTCTCGCTACATATCTCTGGTGTACGTGCGAAAGTTTCAAAGGAAGACCATTGCTCTCCCTTTTGCACAGATTTTGACACGCGAAGTCTCGCGTTGTCTATTTAGATTTATATCTGTGAGCTCTGTGAGCTAGTCTCATATAATAATTCTTTCAGTAAGCTGATATTATTAGTGTCTTTGATATTTAAAAACAAGTGACTGTATAATAGGAGTACCTAGCAACCCGCGTGAGCTCAGCGTGCCGCGATGTTTCGTACCCAGCGGTAGCTAAGATGTGCAAGGACAACACGGCACACTTCGAGGACTACCTGAACCATGTGCTGCAATCGGATGCAACGCCGGAGACCATGTGCAGGATCGTCGGCATGTGCAATAACAAGAAGGTCGACAACGCTATCGCTTTGGATGTGAGTATACCTTGGTATAAAACATATAATGTCCCACTGCTGAGCACAGGCCTTCTTTCACAAATGAGGGTGAAAGAGAATGGGCAGATACTCCATCACGCATGCCCACTGCGGATTGGTGGAGGTAGGCTAGTGGTCAACCTACTGTTGGAATTTTTCAAGCCGCCTAGGAGGCCTCCAACTAGCTTTACGACTATCACAACGGGACCACTGCTTGCCTTCCGAATCACGGAAAGCCTTAATTTGAATTACCGTTAGGCGGTATATCCAGGTACCGGCCACAAGGGTGGTAGCTTAACTTTGACACATTGAAACCAGAATTGTTTCGAACTGTGCGGGCTCAAAGGAGTTTTCTTCCGCGGACGCTCAGACTGTGGAATGAGCTCCCCGCCGTGGTGCACCCAAAGGAGTACAGCATGGGGTTCTTCAAGAAGGATGTGAAGAAGTTTCTTCAGGGTCGGCAACGCGCGAGTGATACCCCTGGTGTTGCAAGCGTCCATAGGCTACGGTAACCGCTTACCATCAGGCGGGCCGTATGCTTGTTTGCTACCTTAGTGGTATAAAAAAAGTTTGCCCATCGAGCATAAGAACAGCTAATCATGCTACACCGCGCTTCGAAGTAAAACTTAAAACCCCCTTATTACATGAGATGGTTCAATTATAGTAAAATCCAGATATATTTCCGTCACTTTCTAACGTCATATAACAAAAAGAGCAGGGGTTACATATAACCTGGGTTTTACTAAAACTACATCTTGATGTACTTTTTGTCTGTCAATAAGTAGAGACCCAATTCTGTAATTGATATTTACGTACTGTAATAAGTTGAATTTCGTTATTAATTTCTATTGATACAAGTGTAACTTTCCAACATTCGCTCATCCACTAGACACCGGTATAAACAATAATGTTTTGTTTCGCAGAAAAAGAAGTCGCCCGAACAAGGCAAGCACAAAGGTAAGTCGTAACATAAATACCTACTTGTGGTGCACTATCTGTTTCATGTAAACAATTGTAAAATGAATCATTGATACAAATGACGTTGATTAGCTGTATACAAGCGATATGCTACGAGTTGCGGCTAGGAAAAGTAGGTTATGAAAATGAAAATAACATAAGTCATTTAGAAAATTTTAGCTTCTTAATAGTTTCCACCTGCATGCATAAAAAGTGGCATGTATGTCTTTCGTCGCCAAACCAGCTAATCTTGTGCCAAAAATGTTGTCTATGCGACGCTTTGGTCGCTGTATTTACGTGAGTAAAGGAAGGAAAAACAAAATCTCTTTGCCTACTAATTGGAAATTTCCAGATGTGGTTTATAAAAATCGGTTTCCAATACTGAAATTGTGTAAACATGTAAAACAAAACATGAAATAGGTGTAGAAGTAAATGTCAGTAATGTTGTTTTTTGGCAAATAGTATTCTATGCCTTTGCAGAACGAAATAATAGTGACCTTATGATCTTTACTAATCATCTTTCAAACAAGTAGTTAACGGTCATTGTTATCTATTATATGTAATAACATAGGTATTGTCCGTGTAAATTCATTTAGAGACTTCTTACACGTAAAAATATACACTGATTTCAGTTTCCATCTTTTAACACATATTTTTCAAGTTATAGTTCAAATGTATTCAACAATAACAGAATATTGCGTGCTAAAACAAAGAAATGTGTGTCAATTCTGTAAACAGCTTTAATACGAAACGCTAGTAATGTGTGTGTGTGTATCTTCTATGTATCCATGTTGATTGTTGAATTATGTCCATATGGAACTATACGTAATTATTCGTATTATGAATCCTTGATTGTCCAATCATTCAGCGTCATAATATCTATTTAATATTTTTGTAATTATATTTATTTACATTATTATAAAGCCTACGGCATAGCTTGAATAAGAAAAACTAATAAAAAACTACGATGTAGTATAGAAACCCTCTAAGTAGTCGTTGATATAGCTTCAGTTTAACGCGGTCTTTCTATTGGAATGTTCTAGTATACGTATTTATACGTAAATGTTCGATAATCTACAAAAGCGGTGTCAATTGGAGCGGCGCAAACGGCCATTTCATTGGAAGATGTGACGACAGAGCGTGAAAAAATATGTATATTCAATTTATTTACAGTCGAGTCGTTTTGTTTTATTAACTAAGAGCAGAACAATAGAATATCGTCAACGAAACAACAATTAGGGTCGGCCTCGCACGAGATACGTATGCAAGCGTCTATATGTTATACGGTAACCGCTTACCATGAGCGTCTAAAAAATACTAAAATGTATTAGTTCATCGATGCTTAATGTTAAAAAGCAAATAATTAATAGACTTAAAATTACTTAAGAATCATTAAAGGCTACGACACATTAGTCATATTAAGAATCCTAACTATCCTAATCCTAACTTCCTTACTTTGTTTGTTTGTTACGCCTTTACGCCTTAACTACTCGTCGGATCACCATGAAATTTGGCATGCAGATAGCCTATGGTATGGAGAAGGACATAGGCTACTTTTTATCCCGGGAACGCGAGTGAAACCGCGGGGGACAGCTAGTTTAATATAAATTTTAACGTTTATAGAGTAAATAGACAAATTAGATAATAAAGCATTTATTTTTCAAATATAAAGTCAAGGATTTATAACAAAGAGCTAAAAAAGAAACTTCTCTCTCTTTCTTACAGAACATCTCCTCGGCAGTGCCCGGTGCACATGGGGGCCATCATACTGGTGCAGCAACTTCAGGTCAGTACCAAATCCTGAAACCTGTTATTTTTTGTATCCAATTTCAACCTTATGATATAGGAAAAGATATCAAAATCATACATAACTTTCCGTTTAGGGATAGCATGATTGCTCAGAATTCAAAACAATAGATTTTCAAACAATTTAAGTAGGTCACCACAATGTTGATACTTCCATCGTTTATAGATTCGTTTCGGGAGTCGACGGTCTTCAAGTTGCAAAATATTGGTATTGCATTACATAATTGTCTTGTGTAACCAGTTTATTGAAACGCTCGTTCGATTCGTACTGGAATAATGAAACTAGTTGGACATTGAACTGTTTCACTTACAATTGATTGTCCAAAATACTTAGGTTAAGAATTTTCGACATTAAAATTACTTGTTCAATCTTAGCAGAAAGTTAAATACTCATCCTCACAATAAAATGATCAAGGCTTATCGGTAACATAATTCGGTAATCTTATGTTAAATTTCCCCATTGCTTGGACACGAATCTTCAACCACTTTCGGAGATCTATCTCGACGAGGCGATGTGTGAATCGCATTGCACTTGATTCCTCACTATGTTTTTTATTGCGAAGAACTGTATTGTACATTTTCCTGGTTGTAATCATGGCTTTGATTTGCTAACAGAGACTATTGAGGGCATTGGTAGGTATCATAATCTACAATTATCTACCATTCCACAGTACTGGACGGGAATGCAGGGCAACACATCACTGCGTAAACAGAGTATGGCCCAAGACATCCTTCCCTGAAGATACGGACAGCATCTGCAAAATATGCACGGATATGGTTAAACAAGCTCGCGACCAGCTTCAGAGCAATGAAACTCAGGTATATGTACTGAAAGTTTAATTCGTCGGATTGTAATGCATAAAGAATTAGGGTGCATATCGCTTGTACAATTGACAATCGATGGAAGATAGTTTGACTACTGATAATTAGCTTTTGTGAACTTTAGATATAGCAGATTTGAGTCTTATATGCAAACCCTATACGGAATTGGAATGTTCATTTCAATTCGTGAATATTTCCCCACTTCTTTGTATTCAGGAAATCGACTGGTTTTCCTAATATCACATGTTTTGCAAATGTTAATTCCATATTAAAATAAAATATTATTCATACAAATAATGTATGAAAATAAATATACACATTTCCAAAGAAATTAGCTCATCACGGACTATTAATAAGTAATTCAATAATAACATGATAAAATGAAACAACTAAAACTGCGCCTTTTTCAAAATGTACATGTTTTGCCTAGCCTTACGGAAATAATAATTTATTGACGGTATCTTAATAATTTAGACAGTGAATCGTTTCTATTTAAATTATATTCTGTTTTGTTATAAATACATGCGTCCAACAGGAATGTAAAGTATTCTTAATTTCCTTGTTCGTACGACGCTCATAGGTGCCACATTTTTATCAGTGTAGGTAAACAAAATGTGAACTTTCCCGTTCTATAAACTCTGCCCTACGACGCTGTACGATAAGAAACGTCTAATAGCCACGAACAATGACAATACCAACAAACCATTATTATTCATGTTATTAAAAGCTTCACACATATTTTCTTTAACAAACATAAGAACAACTTTTAGGTAAATGAGATCAATCTGTATTCTGCGAAATTGTTGACAATATCTATAATTAATCATCTGATTCATTAATGCTATCGTAGGCGCGAAAGTTCTGCTAGATATATGTAGCACCATCTGCGTTCCCTGGAAAATAAAAACTGTCCAATCTATTCTTTGCCAATTTTCATCAAAAATGGTTCAGTTCTTCTACCGTCAAACGTAGTTAATACACTAGAGTTAGACTCAATATAGGGTGCCTGATAATTAGTAAACAATACATAGACACATGATTGTACTCAAGGTAAAAAACAACTTTTTTTATTTATTTACTTAGCACATGAGTCCATAATATTTAGTACCTAACAAGAATAAGAATACACCATCAGCTTTTATTTAATTTAGTTATTTATCCCTATTTGTTTCTTTGGGAAAGTTGTTTGTTATCAATCATGTGTCTAAATATCGTTTACTAATTACCAGTCACCCTATTTAAATAATATAAGGGTCCACACTACAAAAGTCACAGCATTAAAGATATGTGTCAACAAAAAACTAATTAATTACTAATGCGTCACTAACAGGACATTACGTGGACACATACTGATAGCTAAGTTGTATGCATTATAACGACCTTTAACAATGTTATTGAAGTAGCTGAATTACTATATTATACAATCGCACATGCAGAATTATATTCCTTTGTCTGATATATTATAGTCGACTTCTATTCATGAGATTCATGGACGGTACTACCGCAGATCATATACAGGGCGGATACAACAATAAATGACTGAATGAAATACTTATAAATATAAACAACTTTTACTATAGAACCAACTACGATAATTCGTTTTTTGCGATTTTGAAGTTGGTCCCATAGTAAAAGTTGTTCGTATTTCCGCAGCGCTATATGGGTTACATATTGAAAATTAGTATTACCATTGATGATCAAAAATATATAGTGAAACTATGTTTGACTGATATAAAACTGCGTGCAATTCTTGATATAGCTTGCGTGATTAAGATTACATAAACGAACCAATTGACCGATATCCAGCTATGTTCGGAATAAATAAAACTTTATTTAATTTAGCGTTATAGCGGTATAAATTTTGTTTAATTTTTAAACTATGTATAAAGGGCGGCTTGCACAATGATCTCTAAACGCAATTAAGTCGCTAAATTGTAAAGTGTTTAACAGATTACAATCCTCTCCTCGATTCTGGAGACAGATTTTCAGAGATGATTGTACAAAATGTGACAATCCTGGCTATCGTTTATTTACGGGCCAAATATAAGCATCTGCTGTTAGTTTTCCTTTGATGTTAAAATTAAATATAAAATCTATTAGTCGCCACTTCGGTGTTATTGAATTACAACTTAGGTATAGGTACTACATAAAAATATTAGGTTAGTTAGTACATCAGTACAAGAACTTCCACTCGCTTTATTAACTGAACCCCATCTTATATCTAGGAGGAGCTAAAAGAAGTGTTCGAAGGATCATGCCAGCTGATTCCCATCAAGATAGTGGCCAAGGAGTGCATGAAGCTTGCTGATGACTTTGTTCCTGAGTTGGTGGAGACTTTAGCGTCAGAGATGAACCCACAAACCGTGTGCTCAGTCGCCGGACTGTGTAACAACGCCAAGATTGATCAACTGCTTAAGGAATATGTAAGTAATTTTTTTATTAGTACGTATTTCGGCCCCTTTTATGTTTTACTGAAAATGGTAATAGTCATTAAATTACTAACATCAAAGAAGTGAACATTCATTGTTCCAATTGCTGTAATACAAAATGGATGCAACGCTAATCTCGACTCAATTAGTCATGTTAATAGTATTATTTCAGGTTATCTATCAGTCGTGATAATTGGCATTATTTATGTTTATGTAGCTCAATGACCTCACGTTCGCGTTTGTATCACGCCACTGTTTATTACGTGATTGGTTATTTTGCTATTATTTTTAAATTACCCTGAAGAAATGCAAGATCTGACTATGGTATTCAAGTGCTAATGCGACGCCCTCTTTTCGAATTTATTACTTATCTCTCTCTGTCCTGCTGTTTGGTTCTTTTTGACTTGGATGCACAATATGGTTCTACAATCAGATAAATAATCCTAACTACCCTTACTAATATTATAAATGTGAAAGTGAGTTTGTTCCGCTTTCACGCCTCAACTACTCAACGGATCATCATGAAATTTGACATGCAGATAACCTATGGTATGGAGAAGGACATAGGCTACTTATTATCCCGGGAATGCGGGTGAAACCGCGGGGGACAGCTAGTATTCTATATTTATATCATCCTTTATGCTATAGAAGCATGGACGGACCTATAGCACTCACAATTCTAGCGAAAAAAGAGATACGTCACTTAGAATATCCATAATCATTTTGACTTGCTTACACACTTCACAGAATACCCAGCTCGAACTCAGGACTGACTGCAACAACTGCCGTAGAACCGCTGCAGTGCTCAGGAAGAAGTTTGACGCAACCAGCTATGATGATTTCCTCGTTGGAATACTACAGGTATTATCACCTTTGTCTTGTCTTGTGTTTGTTTGAGAATACATTTTAGGATACCTGCCTAATAACTGGCATTTGTTTCTAGAGGGAAATTGGCATCTGTTCTGTTTTAAAACTCACCGTTTCTTGCTCTTTTGTCTTTTTTTTATTAATTTAATTTACGCTGTTAATAAATCTTTATTTATTTTATTTCTATTAAATACCTTAATCAACAGGCATGCCGCAACATGGGCTCATTCTCGGACTCTTGCTCGATGCTAGTATTCAAGTACTACGAGAACATTCTAGAAGCTGTAAGGAAGGACCTGACCCCACAAAGCGTCTGCCACGTGAGCGGACAGTGCAACTACATGTTCCATACTCACGACGAATTCACTTTCCCTGACGTCACTGACGTTACTGCTAACGAGTGAGTATCATTTCTAGTAGTATTTTAGCCTAGAGATATGGAAAGAATATGTAACTATGTCAATTCGAACGGTGGCTATAATTATATGCAATTGCTTCTGTCGTGTAGTCAATGTCAATTGTTGGCGGAGCAAAAGTAAACTGTATCAATGACTAGCTTTGCGTCCCCGGTTTCCATTTTACCTATTTAGATATAGATTTTTTTTTAATCGTTCTAGTTTCAATGATTTAGGTTGTGCGTCGTCTGTCAACCATTCAGTTACTTATGGCCGATTCCTATAATTTACGGACCGTTTTCGGTTAAAATTAAGACTTATATCTTCACTAATAATGAAGCAAATACCTCAAAGCTATGCACAGCAAAGCCTCCCATATGGAAGTAGCTATAACTGGTAAAATTAGCTTCCGAAATGATCTATATGCCCAGTTTTGTAATAAAAATACCTACCATTGGTAAGCAATACGATTCGATTTTGTTTATAGGGACCGGGCATGAGTCAGTCACGGTACTGTCAACTTTAACCTTAGCTTAACCATATAATTGACAGTAGGTAAACTCAACACCAGAAAATATTTCTAGGTGGAGGTCACACACATCCCTCAGAATTAAGGAATACCAAGCTAGAACAAGTTCTGATAATCCTTTTTAAGCAGTGAATAATTTATAATATGTTTGTTTTAGTGACGTTCCTTGCGAACTGTGCGAACAAATGGTGAAACATCTGCGTGACGTCCTGGTAGCTAACACAACTGAACTTGAATTCTACAAAGTGTTGCAAGGTAACTAACATTTAACTTGTACATTTAGTCGACCGTTACCCAAGCTAACTGCTTTTTGTTCTAAAAAACTGCATTATTTTCTATATTGTTGGATTTTTGCTGTAAAGACGCTAAAAAGGCTTACGCTTTGATGGAATACTTAAAAAATATATTAAGTCTATCATGTCCGAATAGGTAAACAAAGGTCTTGGAACTAAAAACCATATTCCATCAAAGAAAAGTTAAAAATAAGTTTTTAATACCAAAACTCACTCCCATTTCAGGTCTCTGCAAACAGACTGTCAGCTTTAAAGACGAGTGCCTCCACCTAGCCGAGCAGTACTACCACCGTATCTACCAGTTCCTAGTATCAGACTTGCAGCCCGACCAAATCTGCTCGATGATCGGTATCTGTGGTAAGGCTGCAGACGTTTCTGTTGCACCCTTGATGCCTGCTGAACTGGCCGTCAAGGTTAAACTTATTGGCACCGATGAAGCTAAGAGTTACAGTACTGAAAAGGTAAGTTACTAGTGATGAAATTGGTGTTCTTTAGGGGTCCATTTTAGGGCCACTGTTGTTCTTTATTGATATTGATGGGTTACCTATGACTTGACTGAATTCAAATGATTTTGTAACTACTGATCAATGTGTCAATCCTGAAATTTTCGTATTAGCTTGAAATAAGGTTCAAGGCCTAGTGGTATTTCAAATCGAGCGTTTCCGTGCTTCGGAAGGCACGTAAAGCCGTTGGTCCCAGTTATCACTTAATTGTGATAGTCGTTAAGCTAGTTGGATGCCTCCTAGGCGGCTTGAAAAATACCAACAATAGGTTGACCATTAGCCTACCTCCACCGATCCGCAGTGGGCACGCGTGGTGGAGTATTGCCCATTCCCTTTCACCCTCATTTGTGAAAGGATACTTGTGCTCAGCAGTGGAACATTATACACTGATGATGATGATGATGAAGGTTCAATTTCGAATACCGTTTCAACAGCTTGCACATATCCATACAAGTATAATAACATATAATAGAGATTTTAGGATTTATGTTAAATATTAACTACTTATCAACAGATATCCGCAACGGAAATGGAAGTGGGTCCCGTCGGTCCATTGCCGATCGAGCGAATGTTCATCTCGGTGCCGCGAAACAATAAAGTGGCGTGCTCCTTCTGTCAATACTTCTTGCATTATCTACAGGTTGAACTGAGCGACACTAATACTGAGGTAATATTATTATGTACTTATATTTTTAACTATATGTGACCAAGGAATATAAAAATTTGTTGGACTTTGATACAGCTTTATAATGATTACAAATGTGTCATGTGAGTTTGCAAAACAAAGGGGGCAATCTATTTGAATGATTCATTTCAGGATAAAAAAATAACGATAACGTCATATTTTATTGAGTATAATTACCACTTATTTACTTTGACTGAGGACCAACTAACAAGACTTCATATAAAATTACAATCTTTACTAATGAAAATGCAAAGGTATGTATACTGTTAAGCTTATATTAATAGATAACTATTGCATCCAAGAGAATACATAATTTTGTAACATTAAATGGATATATCTCATTGTAATCGACTGTACCCTGCAACATAATTTGCAATAACGTAAGTAATATTTGCAGGATAAAATCACAGCAGCAGTAAATAAGGCGTGCGACAGACTACCGCAGTCCGTGAACGGTGAATGCAAGGAGTTCGTCTCGCAGTACGGACCTGAAGTTATTGCACTACTTGTGCAAGAAATCGACCCCTCTACTGTGAGTCAACCAATACGTATATTCGAAGATACGATAAAAAAATTATTACTTCCATCTCAAAAATTTATCGTTTTTTTTTTATAAATGTTGCGTCACACGGCTTGTGTATGTTGCCATTTTTCAGTTATATTATAGGTTTTAGTCACAATAAATCACTTTCACATAGTCCTCAGTCAGTCACCGTCCATAAAAGTCATGTTTTAGTACGATGGTGGTTGTACTAAAACTTTTCACGGACTTCTTGAGACAACTTTAAAAGTCACGATACACATCATTCATTTCACTTCACTGGTGCACATAAATTGATCTTTATTGGATAAAATGCCACCGACAATATGCAATAAAACTTAAAATACACGATTTTATGGAAATAAAAATGAAAGCGCAACGTCACTGCAAGATCCCGCCAAAAAGTCTCTTATTAGATCTTATAAAATCATATTGAGCGACCCAATTGAAGAGGCCAATTGTTTGACAAAGATGCGTCTGAAGTAAAATAGCATCGCGACGCCGCGGGACGTACTCTAATTCTCTCATTGAAATGTGTACCTTATTGTGTAGTAAATAAAGTTCTATTTATATCGCTATCTTAAAAGTGCTCGCCGCGTCGCGTCTCGGTGTGAACCGACCCTTAGGGTAGGTTTGATGCTGTACCACGGAATAGATAAATAAGGTTGGAAAGGCCCTCGCTCCAATTTTGTACTAGGACCAGTGTCGCCGCTTGACCCCCACTATTTTAATTTCTACACATACGCAATCATATTTTTACAAATATTTCGCACACAACCAAATCACGCACACATAAATCTCAGGGCAGATATTCGTTCGCCCACTAGCACTAAGCTACCGTGGGCATAGACACACACACGCAAAAATGCATACACCTGTCAAAAATGTTGACAACTTACAGTAGGGATGGGTAGTGTATAATCGTTAATGAATCGGTTCGATTATCAATTATTATTCTCATAGAACTTGGAATCGATAGTTGCATGGTTATGCTGTACGGATTACACAAAACTAACATATCTTTTTCTATTGAATTAATTATATTATTATTCAGCATAATGATTTTTTGGACCGGCAATAAACAATTTGTGACAATTAAAAACTAATAAAACTATTAGGGTATGTAGTGGTTTTTTTACGGATAACTGCGTGATAGATATATAATATATTATATTATAGTGCGCAAATAACGAAAAATTTTACAACAAATTATATAGTTAACTAAATCTTAACTTCTAATGTTCGATTTGTTTTATTTCTAAACTGATTATTGATAGTCTGGTTGTTCGTTGTGCGTGGCACTTCACTAAGTGGGTGGGACCCGTCAATGAAGAACGACATTATCGTTAGTAAGTAATTACCGAAAAAATACGATACTTCATAGGCGTGAGCTGTTAAAATTATGAAGCTAAATTTGACAGATTTGATTTGCTTGATAAAGTCGATATTTTTATCGATAAATTATCTGATGAATGCGTGGGGAAAAATGTAACATGAAATTAATATTAAGAAATTATTTTATTTTATTTTTTTACCATATACTAGCTAAAAGCGCAGCTTTGTAAGGGCTCGTAAGATTTTTTTGTAAGTTTAATATTTTAATTTCAATAAGCCTAAATATGGTTAGGATAAGGATACGTCGTTCCACTATGGAGTTTCAGTGATTACCCACACTCCAACTCCATCATCAGACCCTGAATACAATATATGGCCAAAGTTCATCTCACGACAATTCCTACAACCCCAAACATGGCTAGGATACGTTGCTGCGCTATGGAGTTCCATTACCTACCCTCCTACTCTATCATCAGAGCCCGAAAACCATATATGGTCAAAGCTGTTCTCAGGACAATTCCAACAACCCCAAACACGGCTAGGATAAGTTGCTCCGTTATACAGTTTAAATACCTACCATTCAACTCCATCATCAGACCAGGGATACCACATGTGGTCAAAGTTCATCTCACGACAATTCCAACAACCCCATCCAGCGCATGTCCTCCTACTTCATCATCACACCCCGGAAAGCCATATATGGTTATTGAGCTATTATCACTATAGTAAGGTAAGTCTTATCATCTAGACAAACATTTTAATTACCTATGCTAAATTTCAAATATAGATTTGATCCTATACACCTTTCAATTCTTGATTGTGCATCATCTGTAGAGGTGTGATCGTTTTTTCGTAAAGTGTACCACAATGTGTAGAACTGAATCGGATAGTAGATCTGACCAGGGAGCCAATTCTCATTCACTCGAATTCATCACTCGTTCCAAATAAAGTTCGAATTCGTACTTTTTTCGAGTGAAAATCAAGTTAGGCTATTCTGAGAATTTCGAAGCCGCCATTTTCTCTTATTTTTCGAGGGCTAGCGCTCGAACTACTTCGACTGGTCGGGACCGTTCGAAACGTATTTCGAATGCGAACTATCAAACGTCAAACAGTTAGGTTGTCATTCGGAAACGTAATGACAGATAAGCCTAAGGATTTCCGTTACTCACAGAAAATATTTTGTCATATTCATTTATAATTATTATATAAAATTGATTAACTTATGAATTCCGGATATATTAGGATATTATAAGAGTAAAACGTTGTTTTAATTATTTTATATTCATTAAAATCTTTTAAATTTTAATTTAAGATATAAAATTATCACGTACGTTAACAAAACGCAATTATCAAGTGAAACGAAACGCATCGTGCCATTTGTATCCATCAAAATGGCAGCATTTACTCCTTACACTCGAACTTATTTCGAAGGTTAGTTCGATTAGTGCCGAGAATACAGGAATCGAAAAATAGACTCCGCCCCTCGAAATTTTACGGTCGAAATAGAACTCGTAATGCAAGTTCGATTCAAAGGCTAGTTCGAGGGAAGTGAGAATTGGGCCCCAGGTCGTCGGTTCACCTGGTGAGAGGTCGTCCCGCTCGGCACTTTCCAGTACGTGGTCGCCACTCGAGAACCTTTCTTCCACATCGGTTATCGGCTCTTCCAGTTACCTCTACCTGTCACGCCAATCCATTGTTCCCTGGCGTTAGGTTCTTTAGGAAACCTACAATTTATAATTTATTGCATTAGTCAAATTACATTTTACTTAGATTATAATACTAAATACATCATAGTAAATACTCGTAGATGAGGAGGGGTCTTATATGTCCATTTATATCATTCGGTCACATTCATTCAATGATTAATATAATATCTAATTTCAAAATACGTCTAACTAAAAATGTACTATCGTTAATTAAATATAAAATAATTCGAAAATTATCTTTGTCAAACGTAATTATATTATATATAGTCTAGAATTCTATCGATGATTTTATTTAACCAAACCACATGGTCACGTCACTATCGATAAACATGCTGCGCCTTACATCACTGCCAATCAGGGCAAAGGACGAAGTGTGGAAGACGCAATGTATGCAGTACATTGAAAGCGGATTTGGTCATTGCGCTGATTGAGCGAGTACACATCGGTCAATGTATGTTTTTCGTAACTTGTTGCAATAATTTTGTTAATGTTTGGTATTTCATAGTGTTCAATATGTTTTTATGTTTTTTACTAATAATATTGTAATTAAATGTTATTTTCGACATACCGATGGAAAGATATACCTCCTCGCTCTATACTTGAGGTCTGACTTTTTGTCTTACACGTTATTATAGCACAACACGGCATTATAAGCAGAGCTCTGTTCTCCAATGTAATCCGACGCGCACTGACCGCGAATCGGTCGAGTTATGATTATCGAATCATAACTGTGGCGCGCTTGCCCCGCCCACATTACCATTCTAACCTTATTTATCTGTTCTGTGTGCTGTACAATCATGACGGCACAACTCGGTATTTCATACAAAACTCCATATCGTTTTGACATTTGATAAAAAGTATCTAATTTGATATGGGTATTTAACTATATTAATTTATTAATGTTTCTCTCAGTCTACTTGTTAATTATAGTCTTCCTTATAAAAATTGTGTGTAATAATTTGGCAGGTATGCCCAGCACTCAGGATATGCCCACAAGAAGAGACCCACCTGGTGTCGGTTACGCAATCATATTTTTACAAATATTTCGCACACAACCAAATCACGCACACATAAATCTCAGGGCAGATATTCGTTCGCCCACTAGCACTAAGCTACCGTGGGCATAGACACACACACGCAAAAATGCATACACCTGTCAAAAATGTTGACAACTTACAGTAGGGATGGGTAGTGTATAATCGTTAATGAATCGGTTCGATTATCAATTATTATTCTCATAGAACTTGGAATCGATAGTTGCATGGTTATGCTGTACGGATTACACAAAACTAACATATCTTTTTCTATTGAATTAATTATATTATTATTCAGCATAATGATTTTTTGGACCGGCAATAAACAATTTGTGACAATTAAAAACTAATAAAACTATTAGGGTATGTAGTGGT
The DNA here is from genome assembly GCA_951394255.1 of Polyploca ridens. NCBI lineage: Eukaryota > Metazoa > Arthropoda > Insecta > Lepidoptera > Drepanidae > Polyploca > Polyploca ridens. Next base: position 13,178,703 of record OX596251.1, read on the forward strand.
TTTTTTACGGATAACTGCGTGATAGATATATAATATATTATATTATAGTGCGCAAATAACGAAAAATTTTACAACAAATTATATAGTTAACTAAATCTTAACTTCTAATGTTCGATTTGTTTTATTTCTAAACTGATTATTGATAGTCTGGTTGTTCGTTGTGCGTGGCACTTCACTAAGTGGGTGGGACCCGTCAATGAAGAACGACATTATCGTTAGTAAGTAATTACCGAAAAAATACGATACTTCATAGGCGTGAGCTGTTAAAATTATGAAGCTAAATTTGACAGATTTGATTTGCTTGATAAAGTCGATATTTTTATCGATAAATTATCTGATGAATGCGTGGGGAAAAATGTAACATGAAATTAATATTAAGAAATTATTTTATTTTATTTTTTTACCATATACTAGCTAAAAGCGCAGCTTTGTAAGGGCTCGTAAGATTTTTTTGTAAGTTTAATATTTTAATTTCAATAAGCCTAAATATGGTTAGGATAAGGATACGTCGTTCCACTATGGAGTTTCAGTGATTACCCACACTCCAACTCCATCATCAGACCCTGAATACAATATATGGCCAAAGTTCATCTCACGACAATTCCTACAACCCCAAACATGGCTAGGATACGTTGCTGCGCTATGGAGTTCCATTACCTACCCTCCTACTCTATCATCAGAGCCCGAAAACCATATATGGTCAAAGCTGTTCTCAGGACAATTCCAACAACCCCAAACACGGCTAGGATAAGTTGCTCCGTTATACAGTTTAAATACCTACCATTCAACTCCATCATCAGACCAGGGATACCACATGTGGTCAAAGTTCATCTCACGACAATTCCAACAACCCCATCCAGCGCATGTCCTCCTACTTCATCATCACACCCCGGAAAGCCATATATGGTTATTGAGCTATTATCACTATAGTAAGGTAAGTCTTATCATCTAGACAAACATTTTAATTACCTATGCTAAATTTCAAATATAGATTTGATCCTATACACCTTTCAATTCTTGATTGTGCATCATCTGTAGAGGTGTGATCGTTTTTTCGTAAAGTGTACCACAATGTGTAGAACTGAATCGGATAGTAGATCTGACCAGGGAGCCAATTCTCATTCACTCGAATTCATCACTCGTTCCAAATAAAGTTCGAATTCGTACTTTTTTCGAGTGAAAATCAAGTTAGGCTATTCTGAGAATTTCGAAGCCGCCATTTTCTCTTATTTTTCGAGGGCTAGCGCTCGAACTACTTCGACTGGTCGGGACCGTTCGAAACGTATTTCGAATGCGAACTATCAAACGTCAAACAGTTAGGTTGTCATTCGGAAACGTAATGACAGATAAGCCTAAGGATTTCCGTTACTCACAGAAAATATTTTGTCATATTCATTTATAATTATTATATAAAATTGATTAACTTATGAATTCCGGATATATTAGGATATTATAAGAGTAAAACGTTGTTTTAATTATTTTATATTCATTAAAATCTTTTAAATTTTAATTTAAGATATAAAATTATCACGTACGTTAACAAAACGCAATTATCAAGTGAAACGAAACGCATCGTGCCATTTGTATCCATCAAAATGGCAGCATTTACTCCTTACACTCGAACTTATTTCGAAGGTTAGTTCGATTAGTGCCGAGAATACAGGAATCGAAAAATAGACTCCGCCCCTCGAAATTTTACGGTCGAAATAGAACTCGTAATGCAAGTTCGATTCAAAGGCTAGTTCGAGGGAAGTGAGAATTGGGCCCCAGGTCGTCGGTTCACCTGGTGAGAGGTCGTCCCGCTCGGCACTTTCCAGTACGTGGTCGCCACTCGAGAACCTTTCTTCCACATCGGTTATCGGCTCTTCCAGTTACCTCTACCTGTCACGCCAATCCATTGTTCCCTGGCGTTAGGTTCTTTAGGAAACCTACAATTTATAATTTATTGCATTAGTCAAATTACATTTTACTTAGATTATAATACTAAATACATCATAGTAAATACTCGTAGATGAGGAGGGGTCTTATATGTCCATTTATATCATTCGGTCACATTCATTCAATGATTAATATAATATCTAATTTCAAAATACGTCTAACTAAAAATGTACTATCGTTAATTAAATATAAAATAATTCGAAAATTATCTTTGTCAAACGTAATTATATTATATATAGTCTAGAATTCTATCGATGATTTTATTTAACCAAACCACATGGTCACGTCACTATCGATAAACATGCTGCGCCTTACATCACTGCCAATCAGGGCAAAGGACGAAGTGTGGAAGACGCAATGTATGCAGTACATTGAAAGCGGATTTGGTCATTGCGCTGATTGAGCGAGTACACATCGGTCAATGTATGTTTTTCGTAACTTGTTGCAATAATTTTGTTAATGTTTGGTATTTCATAGTGTTCAATATGTTTTTATGTTTTTTACTAATAATATTGTAATTAAATGTTATTTTCGACATACCGATGGAAAGATATACCTCCTCGCTCTATACTTGAGGTCTGACTTTTTGTCTTACACGTTATTATAGCACAACACGGCATTATAAGCAGAGCTCTGTTCTCCAATGTAATCCGACGCGCACTGACCGCGAATCGGTCGAGTTATGATTATCGAATCATAACTGTGGCGCGCTTGCCCCGCCCACATTACCATTCTAACCTTATTTATCTGTTCTGTGTGCTGTACAATCATGACGGCACAACTCGGTATTTCATACAAAACTCCATATCGTTTTGACATTTGATAAAAAGTATCTAATTTGATATGGGTATTTAACTATATTAATTTATTAATGTTTCTCTCAGTCTACTTGTTAATTATAGTCTTCCTTATAAAAATTGTGTGTAATAATTTGGCAGGTATGCCCAGCACTCAGGATATGCCCACAAGAAGAGACCCACCTGGTGTCGGTTGACTCGGGTAAAGGCAACTGTCCACTGTGTCTATTCGCCGTCGAACAACTCGTTTCTCAACTCAAGAACAATCGTACTGAGGTGGGTACTTAGCTTATAGACATACTAGCCTCTGGCCCCTGATTATTATTACATATTAATTTTAGGATGCTGAATTTAAAAAAAAAACATGTTAGCGCACAATTTATTTTATAAGATTCAATGATATTTATTATTAAATAACCACAAGGCTCTATGTACTTACTACCTTCCAACAAGTATATCCAAAATAAAAAATAAATTTAATATAATTCCAACAGGAAAGCATCCGCAAAGCTTTGGACAATCTGTGCACTCATCTATCACAGTCATTGCGCACACAATGCGTTGACTTCGTCGACACTTACACTCAGGAGTTAGTCGAAACTCTACTGGCCAATATGGATGCACAAGAAGTCTGCGTGTTTCTCAAACTTTGCACCAGTAGTGTCCATACGCCTTTCAAGATCAATCATTCGGCCATAGACAAGTATCATGACCAACCGCAGTTGAGAGGAGATAGAAACAATTTCAGGAGGAAGTCCATGCTGCCAAAACATATGTTGGAGGATGTTGATATTCGTATGTATACTAATATTTAAAAATATATATAAAGGCGATGATAGCTCAGTGGTAGTGACGTCGGATGCCCTGTCGAATGTCCCGGGTTCGAATCATACAATGAGCTTGAGCTTTCGGTGAAGGAAACCATCGCACGGTGGTAGGGTACTTTGTAGTACCTGCCTGGTTGGCTAGTTGAGAATCTGTCGCCAAGCACCTGTCGGTGTGTCAGACAGCTGCACTTGAGAGCCAGTTCCTTCTAGGCTTTGCGTGCTTACCACCTTCGGCCACATCATCACTTACCATGGTGAGATTGCGATCAAACAGAGGCAACAAAAAAAACAGGCATGCTGTCTAACTTTCTTCCTTACATTCCATATTATTATGTTGTCATTTTGTACAGAAACGAACGAAATTCCCGACAACACAGTGAACGGCCGCCCGGTCCAGCCTCAAGCGAAGACTATTTGCGTTGTCTGTCAGTTCGTACTCAAGGAAATCGACGACGAGATCAAGGATAAACATAACGAGGTATCTTTATATATTATATAATTTATTAAGAGGACTCAATTCGTCATACTTTTCATACGAAACCTCTGTACTTATTATGGCGTTGTTAAACATTTGTCGTTAGATGTTTTGAACAAATTAGTATCTTGTGCACTATATCTAGCCTTGTATCTAGGCGTAATTTAAAAAAAGTGCGGAACACATTCAGTCTAAGCATCCGAAAAACAGCGTTTTTGCCTGAACTTTGGCCATATCTAATGTACCTATAAATTGTAAAAGTAAAGAAAACATTTAGATACCAGGCTTGCAAATGTATTGGAAATTCTAAATAACTAACTTTTTTTTCACAAACTTGTAAGATTTTTTCACAAGAAGTATACTCCTGGAACAAGTTTTATGAATGCGAAATCATGAATGACGACCTAGCGAAGCGGCCGCGAGTGATCAGCGGAATTTACCGTCTGATAACCGACGGCTCTGATGCTATCTCTCTTTTTTCGCAGTCAAACATTACGTTGGATGAAACAACAAGCTTTTAGACTATGCTCGCGTTGAAGTTGAGCCGGCCACAGAGGGCCGCCTTAAATACGCAATAGACTTATCAAGGATACCGTGTTGTTTTGAAATAGTTTCAATGATATCGCAAAAATACTCAATCAAAAAATAAATGAACACGTTGTTCATTCCACAGAGTGTGTTTCCATCAAGGTAGTAACAAATTGTGATCTCTGTGCTTTCATTTACTTATAAATCGTTATTGATCAATGTGTAACATACAGGACAGTATTTTAAATAGAAGCGTTTTACCTGAAAATAAAACGCATATTAAATATTTACCTTATTTGAAACCTTATAGAATGAGATAGGCCTTCCTTGTTTTCTGCTTTAGACTTCCTTCTTTGTCTACCCAAATATTGCCGTCTCGCTCGCACATCTCCCCACTATCCACCCAGGCAGAGCGCGAGCTTGAGCCACGCGCGCTATCTCGTCATTGAGTCGAAATACCAGGCAGAACTAAAAATTAAGGTTTCAAATAAGGTAAATATTTAATATGCGTTTTATTTTCAGGTAAAACGCTTCTATTAAAACTTGACCGTTATTTGAAACCTTATAGAATGAGACGTGTTTGTTATCGCCTGGTGGAAGTGGATGCCAATGTGATTTTATGCTTGTAGCATAAAGTTATTTGTGACATAGGTAGGTGATTGTGACCTGTGATTTCTCCAGTATAGTTCATATGTGTACAGACTTCTGTGTAAGTCTGAAGGTATCGTGAGAGAATAGGTATAAAAAAAATACTAAGATGTGCGAGGTACTGTAATTTTATTAATAAAGTACAAACGAAATATGTAGGTGTAAATGACTAGAAGCAAGGATCTTAATCAAATCATTGATGAGCATAAAAACATGTATCGTATATGATTGAAAAGTATTTAATTAATCATGCGAAGATAATGTAATCCCTCGATTAGTGGCTTATTATCAGCTATATAGAAATGTCTGAAAGGATTGCAGATCTCTAATGGGCATGTGAACAGATTTAGTGGATCTAAACTGATTATGCCAGCACCAGCGATGAATTATTCTATTTCGCACCCTGTTAAAGATGCAGTTTTGGCTGGTCTTGTCAATAGTTGGTGCATTTTGCTGTGTTACGTCTATCGTATAAAAGGTGAATACAATCTGTACACACAGTAACGGATAGCTATATGTTTTGCTATAGTCTATTTACCTACCGACATTATTATTCTCCGACATGTGTAGGTATTTCATATATTATAATCAAAACGTTAATTACATACAGTCCATTTTTACTTACATGTGGTATTTTACTATAATTACCAGCAACATTACTGCATAAACATTAACCAGAAATATAAGTTCTAAAGTCCGATGAAAAGTAACATCATAACATAACTTTGACATGTTCTAAAACTGGAAAGTGAAGTCATGTAGGTACAAGGGTACTTACACAAGGTACAAGGTTGAAGGCAACCTTAACACATTACAAAATTAAGACAACGCTGTGTCTATCTAGATTATACATAATTCGTTACTAAAATTTAGATATGTTTCTAAAAATTACACGAGTCAATCGACTATCTATCGTATCAATATATCTCAAGATATGTCTAACCAACACATGAGAACTAAAAATGTATAAATTTGATACCACTGACTTATTCAGCATAATGAACATTCATCTAAGTATAAGAAGCAAGTAGTTAATAACTTTATTAGAACAGGAGTCATTGTGACAAATGGACTTTTTAAGTTCGTTCATTTTATTTCAAACAAGCTACGGTTAGAAGCGATTTTTCGACAAAGATGACATGGTTACAACAAGCAATCCAATACTCATATTCCTATAATTCCAGACCATCTTATGGTACCTACTTGGAGGTAGAAAAACCGTCCATGTATCTATCGATAGCGCTGTATTGTGAATGGGACTGTCAAAGCTCTGAACTTGAGGTCTGCCCTCTGAAATACTATCGAGGAATTACTTACTAAAAGTTTGTTTCGAGCCAATTTAGCTGAGGTAGCAGTTTAGAGATTAAACAAGATAGAGGGTAATGTTATGCTAGGTGGTAATTCCACGAGGAAGAAAACAAAGGTACTTTTTCTTCGTAAAACATTTATTCATGCTTTAGTCTAAAGACAAAACTTTCAACTAAGTATGTACATTCCATATTATTGTGCAGGCGTATCCGCTGTGTAAGTGCTCCTCTAGCAGTAGTTGGTAATCAGTAACAATAGACTAGGATCTAATATATGAAAGAAATTGGAATGTTACATACATATGACGATGATACGGTTCATCAGATGATTGTCACCCTCATTCCGAGCATAGGTGACGTTTAATTTAGATATTGTCATGCTTTCGAGATAGCGAAGAGTACTTTGTTATTGCAATGCAACATTTTCCTGGATAGACAACCAGCGAACACTTTCCTTAAAACTGTTCGACTGTTTATTGCACTTACAGGCTTCATCTGATTATAAATTTCAATAGAAAATGAGATTGCGATTGCAGTTGAAAAAGTCTGCTGAATCACTCTTTTAGGATATTACAAAGCTCGATAAGTTCAATAGACCGATTAGACTCTAAGGTGATTTTGAAAGAAAATCAATAATATTTCTAGTATTCCATTGAACCCCACCCTGCGAGGGTGGGTAAATTTGTCAACATAGTGTATTTCATTGAATAGGGTGGGCCTGCGAGGGTGGGTAAATTTGTCAACATAGTGTAAGCCTCTGTAGAACAATTTTATTCATTCTTGTTTTAGAATTAAAACAAAGCCTTTGGTAGGCAGGAGAAAGTCATTCAAATAATCGATAATAGGCATTCCTTATTCCCTATATGTTTGTTACCCAATTGGTTAATTAAGCCAAAAACTTTTGGCTGAGACCGAAAGGTAGGCAAGTAATCTATGTATAATATAGTTACCATTATTATTCATAGAATCGTATGTGCGTCGCAGACATTTACTAGTGAAAACATGCCTGATCTGAATTTTGCACAACCAGCTGGGGTTGAAATAAATCAGCGATACTTACGGTAAACATTAATCCGTACTCATACGTTATATTATAATAGGTCAGTGAGATCAAATCAAAATCAAAGTCATTTATTTAGTTTAGGTCCTGATAAGGCACATATGAACGTTAATTTGTTACATACAGTTGAATTTACCACCGGTTCGGAATACACTTAAACTGAGAACTGAGATCCACCACTTTTTAGCATCAGCAGACAATGTTCAATGGTGCGGGTTTAACTCGATATCTGATACCACAGTACTGAACCGAATGACTTGACATTACCAACGGTTTTTTGGTAAAACAATACGCTAACCATGTATTATATTATTCTCAGTATATAAACCTGCTTGGAGGTGCTTAGATGTCATCCTGCTGGTGGAATAGAATTTATGGTCCCGCTTTGAAATTGTTAAGTGTCAATCTTTAAGCACCTTGCAAAAAACGAGTATGGCAAGACCCCTGCGAGGGATAAATATATAAAAATAAGTCCGTAAGGGCACCAACCTCCAAGTCAAGAACTTAAGAGTACTTACATTTTGGGTAAATTTTCCAGTTACTTGCCCCTGTGAGATTTGATAATGATGGGAAATATGCGTAGAGGCATATCAGCATAGGACATTGCAAATACATTTTAAAACCAACTATTCCCATGTGGGTGGTTATATTTGAGACTATCCGACAGAACATTTCAAACCACCTGCCCTTGCATGGATTAAATTAGATGGCGATTGTGAGAAGAGGCACAATATTAGCTAAAGTACCCTGCGTTGAGGGTATATATTTCGAGTCCCTTTTCCCTACGAGGCAGGGATAGAGTAAAAATCTGCTTTGAGCCGTTTCTAAAGCAGGATCATTTAATTTTTAATTGAAAAGCAAAATAGGTTTTCGAACACCACGCTGCCTTTTTAATCCTTTCATCGTTAAAGTGCACACACCATCCAAACGTAGTACCCTGCGAGAGTGTATTCTAAGGTCACGCAAAGATTGTATGTATTATATGCGTGAGGCACGACATGATGTATTTGAAACCAGACTTGAAGGGTCCATTACAAGTCACCTACCCCTGTAAGAGGTTGATTATGATGGAAAATGTGCGTACGGGCAGAAAATTCAAAATAATACCCTGCGAGGGTACATTTCTGTCCAGCTGTGCAAGCGGTTGATTAATTTGGGGAATGTGTGTACAGGTATAATATCCAAGAAAATACCTCACGAGGCTACATTAAAACTCATCTGCCCCTTCAATTGGTAATGTGCATACGGAGTACTGGTACAACATCCCAAAAGAATACACTCGAGGGTATATTTCAACTCACCTGCCCCTGCAAAGGGTTGATTATTACTGGGAATGTGCCCAACATTCAAGAAAATACTCTGCGCGAGTACGTTCTGAGTCACCTGCCCCTGCGCGGGATTAAAAATAATAGGGATTATGCGTACGGGCACAATATCTAAGATAATACCCTGCGCGGGTATGATTTGAGTTACTGCCCCTGCGCGGGGCTAATAATAATGGGGAATATGCGTACGGCACAACATCCACGAAAATACCCTGCGCGGGTATGTTTTGAGTCACCTGGCCCTGCGCGGGTTGGTGTATGGATCAGCTCAGACTAGCTTGCTAAGCAGGAGCATTTGATCCTTTTTATTAGAGGCAAAAATGTTTAACCTTTTTTAAGCACTGTAACTAGGCTAGCAATAATGGCAGGCGAAATTTCTGGTTAGCGGATCACGATTCCTCATTTGAATAATTTCAGTACAAATAAGTTGTAATAATTCTGATTCACTACATAACACTTTAAATTCTTTTTTATTAACAACCAACACTTCAACTTCACTTTTCACTTTTAATCACCGCTTCATTGCAAGATCCTCAACAGAGGTTTATTTAAGTAACTAGTAACACACAAGCTAGCACAAAGTTGTTACACCGGCAAATTTCTTAAAAATATTTAACTATATAATAAATTGTTATTTAGACGGCACTGCTAACGTTTTCGACACCTTAACATCGCCTGCGGTCATTATTAATTTTATTATAGATCCGAGAATCAGATATATGAGGCATTTGGATTTACTTGAGGACCTTATATAGGTACTACTCGACCCAGTGTTACGCTGCCTTTTAGATCATTTTTGCTCAGGGCAGTATCCGTTATCACTATTCGCACATTGTGATTTATACAGTTAGCACTTGATGTAATTTAAATATTAATGTTCAACTGTGAACAAAACAGGAACTAACCTAGGAAAAACCAAGGATAATAAATTATTAGAAACAAAATTATCAATAAAAAGTGGGTAGATTAAATAGTTTAAGAATTATCTGTTCAAAGACATGAACATAAAATATCAAAATTAAATTAAAATATCGAACGGTAACACCGTTAAAATCATTATATTATTATTTTAATAAACTAAGAAGGTACAAAGGTATATAAAATATACAAATAACTTACGAGTGCCTAGGCTAGGCTAGGCACAACCGTCCGTTGCAGAAAACAGGACGCCAATGACGAGATAGCGCGCGTGGCTCAAGCTCGCGCTCTGCCTGGGTGGATAGTGGGGAGATGTGCGAGCGAGACGGCAATATTTGGGTAGACAAAGAAGGAAGTCTAAAGCAGAAAACAAGGAAGGCCTATCTCATTCTATAAGGTTTCAAATAACGGTCAAGTTTTAATAGATATTGGCCCTGATTCTGTTGTTTACAACTTAACTAATTTTAATCTCGCTATGTCTCTTTCTAACAAAGAACATAAGAAAAGGATGTAAGGAATTTAGTCCTGTCAAATTAGTCCAATGCTATATAAATTTTGTCGCCATCTATCGCGGTTATGTCTAAATACTCGCAATTTAAGACGGCAATGTCTAATTTGACAGCTTTAAATATGTTATCCATCCTTTTTCAATGATATTTGTAAGAAAGAGATGTGATGTGACTAAAATTTGTTTAATGCGATCTACAACAGAATCGGCACCATTGGCAAATAATCACCTCATTTGTAGAATTTTTGTAAATCGTTCAATGTAAGTTATAAAGAAATAATAATTCACAAAAAATGTGGCGACACCTAAAACCTCTCAATTAAAAAATAAATTACGCACCAAACAGTCCTCATTTACACTTGTATCACGCAGGATGAAATCAAGAAAGTAGTTCACGGCATATGCCAACGCATGCCCAAATCTGTGCGGTCTGATTGCGACCAGTTTGTGGAGAAGTATGCCGACTTGGTGATCAACTTGCTCGCTCAGGACTTGGACCCGGAGGAAGTGTGCAAGAGACTGAAGCTGTGCGATTCTACTAACATGAATACTGTCAGAGGTAATTTGATCTTTACGTTCGTATTCATAAAACTTAATTTATCTTAATAAATATTGTGTTTGATCGTTGAATGAAAAAAATATACTCGGTTCTTGAACCCATACAACAAAATCAAATAAAACTATTGTCAGTATGTTACTGGTTAGAACCAAAACAATGACATGCAAAAAAACAAAGTTGAAATAAATTCCTTTCTTGACATTGCATACTAATCAACCATAATTGACGACCTCAATCTGTCAAATTTCAATTTTTTTTTTACGATGTTGGCGTCACGGTTTGTGTATTTTGCCGTTTTCCAGTTATATTATAAGTTCTCGTCACAATAAACCACTTTCACATAGTCCTCAGTCAGTCACCGTCCATAATAGTCATGTTTTAGAACAATGGTGGTCATCGTATTTTTCACGGACTTCTTGAGACAACTTGAAAAGTCACAATAGACATGATTCATTTCATTTCACTTCACTGGTGCACATAGATTGATCTTTATTGGATAAAATACCACCAATAATATGCAATAAAACACAAAATACACGAATTTATGAAAATAAAAATGAAAACACAACGTCACTCTGCAAGTTCCCGCCAAAAAGTCAAAATTTCACTTGAAATGTACGGTTTGCAAGCAGTTAGTTTGTGTTACCGCAGATATAAATCTAAATAGATGACGCGAGTGTATGTACTTCGCGTGTCAAAAGGGACAGCAATGCTCTTATTTTGCCGCTGTTTAGCGTGGACGGGGAACTCGTATAAGGCTGCATGTCCACTAGAGATATGTAGTGATAGTCTGCGATAGCGAGGAATGTGTTTTAGCTAACAAATAGGATCGCTTCATTTTCACGTTATAGCTCTAATGTCAGCCTAACTAAAGCGGTCTTGTGACATCGTGGTAGCTAGAAAAAAATGGCACGCTTGGTTTTATATGGATGGACGTACTTGCCTAATCTATTAAGATTTATATCTGTTTGTTACGTTTTTCTGTAACTATAGTCCCACAAATTATCTGGCCCGGTGGTGAAAAGAAGAACTAATGACGCCATTTTGAAATGTCAATCGCCATTGGTCAAAGAGAATATAAACACTACGTTCATTGGTTGTTGTACTAAAGTTTTAACAGGTTTTGTTAATAATTTCAACTGTCTTTTTAGCTTTACTAAGACAATATGGCGGAAAATCATTCCTATTATTATTTTGATAGCATATTAATGGCGATTGTAATAATGTGAATGAATGTTTAACAGAAGAGATCCTGGACTGCGCGGTGTGCGAGACTGTGGTGATGGCCGTCAAGAAAGTGCTGAGCAACGAGAAAGTGGACCACAACATAGTGCACATCATCGAGAAATCGTGCGGCCTGCTGCCCGCTAAATACTCCGCTAGGGTCAGTACCAGTACTAGTACACTCACCAACATAACTAGCTGAAAAGATCTAAATTTACAAAACATTACATGACAAACAAACAATAAATGCACACTCTAAACTTAATAAAATACTAACCCCCTTATTCATAATCGCTTTTTAATCGACTTCAAAAAAAGGAGGAGGTTCTCAATTCGTTTTTTTTTATGTTTGTTACCTCATAACTGCGTCATTTATTAACCGATTTGGATTTATTTTTTTTCTATTTGAAAGGGTACACTTCTCGTTTGGGCCCATTGCCATCAGATCAGGATTTGATTACTTATTAGTGTACTTTGAAATCGGTTTAAGTTTTTTGTAAAACAGTCCAATTATTAACTAAATCAGTGTACAGTAATACCCAACTAATATGGCTTACCGATGTACCTGCGCAGAAGATACATTTTCAAAGCGCGGGAAATGCAATTGACCAATCGGCACGCTCCACGCACCGCGCTTCTTTTTCCTGTACCGCTATTGGTCGGCAGCTGCCGCCATGTTAGCGCGCGCCACGTGGCATGTCAGTCAGCCGCAGGGTTGGATTTAGTATTAATTATACTATTTGTACCATTATTTTATGATGGGTAGTAGGTATATAGTATCGTAATGCCGGGATACTACGCGAAATGCCAGGATACTAAATTAGTATTACGAGAATACAAAAAGCAGTTTCGATTGCAATTCAATTGTAAAATCGTTTAGAAGTCGTTGACGTATTGTTACGAGAATCAGGCTACTGTTTACTTGTATGAAGAAGTTTTTTGCAAATGTTCCGGTGGGCGTATCCATGGTTACATATTATAAATTATTATTATAAATGCATTTTTATTTCAATTAATAACAAAATGGACGAAAAGCGAAATGTAGTATAATTTTCGACAATTAGTATAGTTTTATTTTTCATAGACAATAATTTTCTGAGGGTCTGAATCCAATGCTGGTCAGCCGCCATACTTCTGGGGCAAAAATACACTTAGTGGCAACAAAAGTGTTTTCTTTTTTATGGTTTAAACAAAGATTTTCATAGGCATCGTGCCCAGATTACCCAGACGGATAGTCCGCCTTACTAAAGCATGACATTTAATATCACTCCGCTTGAGGGGCTCCTGAAAAAAATGCTCTCGTACTGCACACGGCTGTCACTGCCACAACATGTTTTTTTTTCCACATTTTGGTTAAGGATTATTAAAAAATGATATCGAGTATTGTACCTACTGATTATTTTTGTTCTAATGAGGAGTTTTCTTATGATACCTCTATGCTCAAAATACCGAACAAATTAGCAAAAAAAAAAATACACAGTGTGTCAAATACTGTCAATTCTGGCTTGTTTATTTCATGTTCCCATAGAGACGACTATTCTTTGGGACGTTTTAAATTCTTTGGGTTTAAATTAGTTTTTTAAAAAGGCACCAACGAAGATACATTATCCTCATCGGATAGTTCCGTCGTGATAGTGATGGTAATAGTAGCGACGCTCAGTGATATTGGGATAGCAGGAGTGCGGCCTTTAGATTAAGTTTTTCTATTGTTTACTAAATAAATACCTATCTGTTTATTTAATAAATCAAATACATTTTAATAACCTGTATTTCTCATTAAATATAATATTTGATGAAAACTGGTGGCCCGATAAAATTGGCACGAAGTGTAATGGTCAAGTCACGCCCTCCGCACGTGACTTGCGAGTGAGATGGAACTAACAGCTGCAGTGTATTATGAACCTTATACTTAGTAGTTTTGTAAGGTTGATTGTATGTTTTAAGCATTCTTTCGTCAATCTTCGGGGCCACACTTTCTTTTCTGTGCGAACGAAGATTCACGACGCGCCATATAAGTTGGGTAATACTGTAATAGTGTGCCCCGTCTCACTCTTTCGATCACCAAATGTCAAGTGTCAGATAAAGACTTCGGAATTTTAGCTAATCAAGTAAAGTTAACATGTATTTTGAAAATGTGTGATAAACCTACACACTATTCTTTATCATGGATAGTTTACCTACGCGATTTGAAAATTTGGATCTGTTCAGCTACTTATGAAGCTGACCGTACATCCGCATTTCTTCATTGTATTATTTTAACTAGATCGAATTATAGTATAATATAATAGCTAAATAACGTAATTATCCAACAGTGCCACACTATGATGGAGATATACGGCGACAGCGTGATCCACCTCATCGAGCAGTTCGGCATCAAGGGCGTTTGCCAGAAGATCGGCCTCTGCACACAATCCAACACCGCATATGTGCATATGTATAGAGACAAGAGGAATTAGGTCAGTTACTCATATACAGTTGCGTAGCAGGGGGATGGGGGGGGGGCGTAGCTGGGGGTATTAAATAAAGGCCCTATTCACACGAACCACAACCACATCTCAACCACCCCACGTAGGCGGGTGCTAATTTGTGTGAAAACATCGAACAGCTAACCCAAAGAAGCGCAATGACGTTCATTTTGCTTGCATCTATTCCACCAATATCCCACCATCGCCAACGCGCTCTAATTGGCTAAGTCAAGGACACATGCGTCCTGATTGGCCAAGCCTAAGACACACGATTTGACACGGTTGGTCCTTATTGTTCAAAGTCAGTGCAGCGGAATCGGATTGCTCGGTATTACTACTCTAAAGAAATTGTTCCTCGATGTATGAAAATTACAAGTACGGACCACATTTTGCCGTCACTATCGACCGCGAGTTTAATACCGACCACACTGCAGCGACGTTGCCACACAACGCAACCACCAGCGACACTGTGAACTAGCGGTACAAACATTTTGTAGCTACTACAACGCAACGCAACCGCAAAAAGCCGCAGCGACACTATTCACATGTAAACAGCTTGATTTCATTTTGTAGCGACACTGTCGTGTGGTTGCCGTACGTGTGAATAGACGCTAAGTCTTGCATCGAATAAAGCTAATTCCTATGGCATCTGAGTTTAGGAAAGGAGTTTTAATTTGGTTTTGGAAATATCTTATCTTGTACTTTTTTTTTTCCAGAAGCCGCACTTCATCCAAGTTGTAGGCGATGATAGTAATCTCTCTTTTATTATACTTAAGCCATTTCTTTTTCTACCTGTTTAGTTTGTAAGTTTGATTTATTTTAGCAAAAAAAATGTTGTGACTATTTTTAGAATGAAGTGGTTATTTTAATTCCTTTTTATTATTTTTAGGAATAGTAGAAAAAGAGTTATTTTTGTACGTAATTCGACGCGGTGAAGTGTACTTAGTTGGAATATTAAATAGTCACAATAGTGTTTTGCTACCAAATCTTCAAAATGTTGTTTTGATATCAATAAGAAGCTATGATATATGTAATCCAAAGTCTCGATGAAATAACAACGTTCTAAGTAAGGTTTAGAATTCAATTTAGGTTAAATTTTCTTTTTTCTATAAGTCGTGTAACATTAAATTGCATACAGAGCGTTACGTAATTATTTAGACTTTATATACTTTCCCTCATTTGCAACGAAACCATCATGAAGACACGCTAACCTGTGATAGCTCATTTGTAAACTGTTTCTATTATATTGAATAAAAGTTGGGGAAAAATACTGTTTGTATTATTGATTCTAGCTTTATGTCCACCGCATGACTTTTTTTTATTTCTGACTTAATACAAAAATTAACACTGCGCAGCTTTCTTTTTTTTTATCGACTAAATCGGTAACAAGCATACTGCTCGCCTGATGGTAAGCGGTTACCGTAGCCATATGAACGCGTGAAACACACGAAGCATCGCTCACTCGTAATTGTCAGGACACGGAAAAGTCTAACATTTTCAACTGGGCGACGCAGAGCACGAACAGCTAGTTATGTATAATGTTTTTTCTTTTGTTCCATGATATTGTTTGTTCCATGATATTGTTTGTTCCATGATATTGTTTGTTCCATGATATTAGTTTTGACTGTCTGAATAGAGTCGCTGATAGAAGTATGATTAATAAAGCCGGATACACGGACAGCGGATTTTTTTGGAATTGACACGAATATGACGACCCAAGATTGGCCTTATTGGCCGTAAGTGTTTACGCGGACAAATCGGCGAGCTAGCTCTCAGGGCTATAGTTAGGTAACTACGCCTGAGGGCGCTCCAGTTGGGGCACGAATCTCACCCCACGGCTCAGGGCATTACCAGGAGAGTACGGACTTTTTATTACAAAAACGAGTTACGAACGGACAGCGGACAGTGAAAATGACAGGGTAAAATCAACTGTATGTACATATTTAACGTTCATAAGTGCCTTACCAGGGCCTAAACTGATTAAATGACTTTTTTATTTTGAATGATAGTTATTTATTGACCCCTGGGAAAAGGTCGGTCATTTTATCCCAGTTTTGTCGAGTCCAGTATGTATACGGCCGATAAATACCAGCCATTGTTTGAATATCGTTTGACCAGCCAGCAGCTGTGACTATGAAAACCGACCTTAATATAATTCTTGACCATCTCAAGAATTCTTTAGATTGAAGTTCGTACGTAACATTAATTACGTTAACAAAAATACACTTCTGCCCAGAAAAGGAAATAAGGGATAATTTATTTCACAACAGACTCTTCAGATGGGACAGGGGTGTGACATCGTTTATCCTCTCTCAGTTCAGAAGGTTGAGGCGCTTGTTGCGGCTCGTTAGGGTTGTGCCGTCGGAGATTATCCGCCAACCAGAGCAGGGGCTCAGCAGGTCGCTCGTGCGCCAGGGCTGTCAACGCTGGCAGGAGTGTCGGTGTTATGTGCTTCTGTATGTAGTCATTTACTTGCCAGTTGCGGAGTATGGGGCCTACTATCACTAAAAAAGAAACAGTTTAATAAGATATATTTTAGATGTCGTGAGTAAAAGACTGACACAATAATATTATAGCTATCTTAGTAAGATCGTATATACGTTTGGTTTTTCCAGTCGATGGCAGGATCCAAAACAAAGACCCGTACCCGTAGCAATCTACCTCAGTATCGTAATCAACCTTTTGAGCACCCGTTGCCGATGCCGGTTTCTACCACAGACCACAGTTCACTGCTATACTATGCAATAAACTTACATGACCCTGGTAATCTCTACGCTCCCTTTGGTTCTGTAAGCAGTGCCGATAGGTACATCATTGGCACGCTATAGTAACTGCACTGCCTATGCTACGCCACCTTATAGGTTGGTTGAAATTACTTCAGTTTGTTGTAGGACATCTTTTGAGGTAATCCCAGACTAGATAGCTTTTAGACTCCTATTAGACAGTTACCCGCAATCGCCAAGCCTACAGTGGTGGTGGCTTGGAATGGTTGAGATCGAAGCCTACTATTAGTTTTCAGCAAAGGAAAACGTTGCGGGAAAACCATAGCACGGTAGTAGGTAGGCACCACCATGTTGATATTCTGTCTTGAAACTGCATTTGAGAACCCATTCCTTTTAAGGCGATAAGTTTACAACCTTTGGCCAAATCATCACTTGGTGAGATAAAAGTAAAACAAAAGCCTATCAGCAAAGGAACTATGAAACATACTTTGTGGGAAGAAGAAGTGTATCTCCCGGAGCGCTTCGGCGTGGTTCTCACTGCCGTGCACCGCGTTGAAGTAGTCTCCATACTTGGTGCGACGGCCGTAGCACGCGCGCAGACAGTCTGGCCAGTATGCTTGCGCTTCTAGTACCCTGGTAAAAATACAATTTCAAAAGTAGGTACTCGCAATTACTGCTGACCGTCTGTTACAAAACAACTTCTTAAAAGAATTAATTGTATAGACACAGATAGGTCAGTTTTCGATTTCAGTTGAAGTTCCAGTATTAAGGGTTCCGTACCAAAAATCCATCCATCTGTCCGTCTGGCACAGCAGTATATTTCAGCAATTACTAATTCAAATTATTTATTTGCTTAATATGTTTCCTGCATATTACTATGCCTATTTGGCGTACAAATACATTAAATATAATAATGCTGTCTATTTGAGATTTTGAATAAGTAAGTAGTTTCAAATATTGCTTACTCAACATTATTGCAAAAAAAGTATTTTTTAAGGCGTCTTCGCTGTTCAGTTCGGTTATTCAGTTACGAAACAATAGCTTTACCTATACCTACATTATCAACTAAATACCGCTTATCTGCCACTTTCAAAATTAACAGCTTAGTTTGTCTTACCTAGCAGGACCCATAAGCGTCCGCCACTTCTGTATACAGTTCCTGGCTGCGAGTACCAATGCGATGATGGGTCCACTAGAGATGTGCGCCACTAAGTGAGGGAAGTGGTGACGCCCGTAGTGACCCTTGTACAGTTCCGCTGCTTGTTCAGGAGTTAGGTGGACTTGACGTTTCTGTGGAAACACGCTGAATCAGGCGAATACCTATATTTAAGTACTAGCTGACCCCCACGGTTTTACGCGCATTCCCGGGATAAAAAGTAGCCTATATTATTATCTTTCGCAATACCATAGGCTACCTGTCGATCTATGATGATCCGTTGAGTAGTTGAGGCGTGAAGGCGTAACAAACAAACAAACTCACTTTCGCATTTATAATATTAGTTAGGATTTAGATCGTAGGTGTTTTTGAAAACTGTGTCTAAGGGCGCAAATTTTGAAACATACACTGTTTCACATAAACATATGGGTACATTCCGCAGCAGTTTTAGGTAGCATATTGTGCTATATAAAGTTGTGATCGTGGCAAAATTAACCCCCCCATGCCAAGATTTGGCCGGATGCAAGAAGGACGTACCTACCTAAAGCGAACCTTATCATGTGGCAATAAGTCTACCAGATATAGAAATTGAGACATGTTAGCGTAGTTAGTAAAATATGTAGGTACATACATACCGGCTTGTGTTTTAGATGGTTATTTTCCAATAATTAATGTAATATGTTTTAGTACCTACTACATATCTAAATATGAAAAATATACAAAGTTATCCTAAACACTGACCCCTCCGATATTAGGAATGTGTAATTAGTTTTTTTGTATGGTTTCTATAGATAACAGCAGTGACCGTCGCCGAGAGCAAGGGTGCTCAAAGATCTATCGTTGACGTAGGGCTGCCACTCACATATTTTAAATCAGGTATTTAAAACAGATTAATGAAAAATTCTCCGTGATCGTAAAATCGGAGCAGGACCTTGCTTTCCAATAATATAGAAAATTAGCAAAACTGAGGAACCATTTTCTTCCTTGAAAACTTCCTAGAGCTATACAACACCACTAACCATCCTGTAGACAGCCACTACAAAACAAAAGCTTCAGCCATTTTAAGCCATTTTTAACAGAATTCGTTCGTTGCTCGCGATGTCAAGTGTGGACGTTAAATACGTCCACACACGTCCAATACGAGCCTACAATGAGCGCGATGCGAATCCCTGTGCTCGTGAAAAAACTGACAATCGGGCGGAACGCAGTCGAGCGCCAGACGAATGCTCGTTTGAGGCTCGCAAGTCCGTCCACGCTACGCGAACAACGAAAGAATCAACGTTCGTTCATGGCTCGGCTCGAGCTCGCTTCGCGTAGCATGGACGCACCATTACAGTACCTAAGTACAAATCTGTTGTCTTTTTTTTCCATTCAAATAACATACTTACTAAAAATAGCATTCAATTTTTAAAATATGTATATAAAGATGATTCCCTATTCCTCTGGTCACGCCATAATTTGAGAACGACTTTACCGATTTCATCTATCTTTTTAGGGTTACGTACCCAAAGGGTAAAACGGTAAGGGTAAAATGTCCGTCCGTCTATCACCAGGCTGTATCTCATGAACATTAATAGGGAGACAACTGACATTTTAAGATTGAATATGTATTTCTATTGCCGCTATAACAACAAATAATATAAAAAAATTAAGGGGGCGCCCATACAACAAACGTCTTTCTTTTGGTTCTCCTGGGAGACTTTAATGCCCACCATCGGGATTGGCTGTTCCCATACCAGGAGACCGATCTAGCTGGGAGAGAGGCGCTGAAATTAGCACTGACGCTAAATCTCACCCAGCTTGTTCAAGTAGCCACTCGTGTGCCGGATGTTGCTGACCACACGGCCAATTGCTTGGACCTTCTGCTGACAACAGATCCAGACAGGTATTCAGTGTCGGTGTCTGCTCCTCTTGGAACTTCCGACCATTGTCTGGTGAAATCTGTGTCGTCTTACTCTCCGCCTGATCCTTGCCAAAAAGGCACTAGGCGAGTTTGGCGATACAAGTCAGCAGATTGGGATGAGATGCGGTCCTTCTTTGCATCTTATCCTTGGCGGCAAATGTGCTTTTCTTCCGGGGACCCTTCGAGTTGTGCGAGCGCCATTTCTGAGGTGATATGTCAGGCTATGGAATATTTTATTCCATACTCTGACGTATCCCCCAGCAGCAGGACCCCTAAGTGGTTTAATGCAGATTGCACCTCAGCCGAGGCTACTAAGCAATCAGCATACCAAGCCTGGGCAGATGCTCGCGCGCGCAAAGCTCCTGATTTGAAGTCCAAGAAGAAAGCTTTTAATATTGCCACCAAGTCCTGTAAAAAGGCCCTCAAAGATGCACGCACCGACCACATTGGCCGAATTAGCGACAAGCTTTCTTCTTTCCCATCTGGGAGTAAAGTTTTTTGGTCGCTTGCCAAGTCGGTCGAGGCGAATTTCTGCCGCCCATCGCTACCGCCGCTGCTGAAACCCGACGGTTCTCTGGCCCACACAGCCGTGGAGAAGGCTAATATATTTGCCACTCTATTTGCGGGGAACTCACATCTAGATGCGGGTAGCCAATCACCCCCAAAACTACCCTCTTGCGACCTCCAAATGCCAGATATTCATATTCGGCAAAAGGAGGTAGCTAAGGTACTACGCAATCTGGATGTGAATAAAGCCAGTGGCCCTGATGGTATTCCAGCCATTGTCCTACGGAACTGTGCGCCTGAGCTGTCTCCTGTCCTAACACGCCTGTATCGCCTCTCTCTACTAACGGGTCAAGTTCCAAAAGCCTGGAAGCTTGCAAATGTGCAACCAGTGCCCAAAAAAGGCAGTCGTGCTGACCCCTCAAATTATCGCCCGATTGCGATCACGTCCATACTCTGTAAGATTATGGAACGTGTATTGAATCGGAGGCTCCTGGCATACCTTGAAGATAATGATCTCCTCAGTGACCGCCAATTTGGCTTCCGCCAGAAACGGTCGACTGGGGATCTTCTTGTGTATGCCACACATCTATGGAGCGAAGCTATTGAGAGATATGGTGAATCACTTGCTGTTTCCCTTGATATCTCCAAGGCTTTCGATAGAGTCTGGCACGATAGCCTGTTAAGTAAGCTTCCTTCGTACGGAATATCTGCTGGTTTGTGTGCCTGGATTTCAGATTTCCTGAGCGAAAGGTCCATACGAGTTGTCATAGACGGGTGCTCGTCGGATCTATTGGCAATTAATGCCGGGGTACCTCAGGGATCAGTTCTCTCCGCGACATTATTCTTGCTGCATATCAACGATCTGCTAAAACCCGGTATCTTTGGGTACGCAGACGACAGCACTGTCATGGAGAGCTATTTTTCAAGCACACAGGCCACCAGGGAAGAAATCTTGACGCTTAGAGAGGCCATGGTTGAGCGTATTAACTTGAACCTGCAAGCAGTCTCCGATTGGGGCAAAGCTAATCAGGTCAAGTTTAATCCCTCCAAGACACAGGCGTGTCTATTCACCGCTAAAAGGAGTCCTTTCAACCTCACTCCTTCTTTTCAAGATATATCCGTACCGATTTCCGACCAGCTTGAACTCCTAGGCATAACCTTAACTACCAAAATAAATTTTGGTAGTTCTATTGAGTCAAAGGCTAAAACCGCTGCAAAAAAGTTAGGCATCCTCTGTAAGGTGAAGCGGTACTTTACACCGGATCGGCTATTGCAACTGTACAAAGCACAAGTCCGTTCGTGCATCGAGTACTGCTGTCACCTCTGGGATGGATCTGCCAAATACCAGCTGGAGGCCCTTGACTCAATAGACCGTCGTGCTAGGAGACTAGTCGGTGATGTTTCGCTAACTGAGGCGAAATTAACGAGCCTTGAACATCGGCGTAAGGTTTCATGTTTGTCGGTCTTCTATAGGATATATTTTGGAGAGTGTGCTACAGTATTGTTCAATCTAATTCCTCCATCCCCATTTCTCCATCGAAACACAAGACGCCGGGAGAATTTCCACCCATACGTCGTCGACATCCCGCGTACCCGGACACAACGCTTTGCTTCATCGTTTCTTATACGAACAGCAAAGGAGTGGAACTCTCTTCCGGGGTCTGTGTTTCCCGACACCTATAACCTAGATGTATTCAAGGCCAGAGTGAATAGGCTTTTTCTGGGTAAGCGTGCTACATCCTCGGCCTCGTCATAACTCCTCATGGGGTCAGTCGAAGGTCAAACGCAAGCCCATTTTACATAAAAAAAAAAAAAAAAAAAAAAATTTTGTTGACATACATAGCACAATGAGTTAGTAAATATTGTACGGAACCCTCCGTTTGCGAGTCCGACTCGCACTTGGCCGGTTTTTTTAGTTTTCTAATACTCTAGAGAAAATTCTTGTGGTTTTTTTTTGTAAGACAATTGCGTAGAAAAATAGAAAATTCATGAAAACTTGAGGTAGGGTAGGGTCGGATATCCCTTGGGTACGCGGGTGAAACCGTGGGGCGCAACTAGTATAAAAATAAAAAAAACAATATTGTAACTGCCAACCCTACACCAACAGGGGTTGCATGTGACGCGGAATAATGAACGCAACCCCACTCGCGGCACACTCTTCAACTAACGCCGATATGAGTTTTGCATATCGCGCCGCGCTGCACCCTTCGAGCCCTTGCCTATTCTGACAGCTACAGCCTCGGGACGTCAAGGGCATACAGAACACAACCCTTTATGAGAACAATGTCCGAATTCTATAAAGGATGGGATGCAAATTATTTGGCACTGTCTTTTATTAGCTGGACTATCGCCGGGAAGCAAAAATATTGATCTTTTCGTTAATAATTTAAAAATATATGACAGACTAGTTTCTGCCCCGCGATTTTACCCGAGGCGTGTAATGTTTTACGGGTATAAAAAGAATCCAAAAAATATTCGAACTGTGTGCCAAACATCATCCAAATACGTTCGTCACGAACATGATAATATCCAAACTTTTACATTTGTAATATAGAGATGGAATGAAACGATGTTTTTATAAATTTCATAATTTTTTAATACCACAAAGTCATCAAACAAGCATACGGTAGGTACGCCTGGTGGTAAGCTGTTACCGTAGCCTATGAACGCTCATGCTCTGGAACTGCAGTGTTAGTAACACAATGCTCTACTTCTTCACCTTTCTTACCACGAGCTGTAACCTAGAAAACTACCTGGTAAGTCATGTGGTGGTATATTGGTGGTAGCCTGCCAGGCGGGTACTACAAAGTACCCTAACACCGTGCTCTGGCTTTCCTACTATTTTTCCATCACATTCGGCATTCGAGGTCTCTACTATAGCTATTGGTAAGATAGAGCGCAAACGTTATATAACGATTTATTACTACGTATTAAGTAAGTAACATTTGAGTAGATATTATAGTAACAGAACAACGAAGGAAATATATTAGTTCATA
Source organism: Polyploca ridens (assembly GCA_951394255.1). NCBI lineage: Eukaryota > Metazoa > Arthropoda > Insecta > Lepidoptera > Drepanidae > Polyploca > Polyploca ridens. The sequence continues at coordinate 13,202,567 of OX596251.1, forward strand.
GTTTTACGACATAAGCTTTGTATTTATTACTCTGAGTCATAAAACACAAATGACGCCATTGCACGCATATGCTGCAATGTATTTTACTAGCAATTTCATTGTAATTATACTTTCTGCGTTGTATTTTATAATGAAATAAATACCTTTTGTTGACCTTTTTTGTGCGCATGCAAACGGTAAGTCTGGAATTGTATTTTTGTGTCTCCAACTTCTATACTACGAGTGTTACTAGTAACTATTTACAAGATGAATCTGATTGTTTTGTAGATGTTCGTGACTTTAGCAACAGTAACGGTAAACCCTGATGAATTAGATACTAATCTAAGCAAAAACCTACATAATATTAAAACTTAACAGCATTTTACTGATACTACTTCTAACTAGATAAACGATAAAGAAATCCGTGTTGCTGTTCGCTAAGGGTGTGTTTAAGTGAAAAGTACAGCTGCCTATATACGATCTTTTCTAGTACTTTAGCGAAAACACACAATTTAGAAATAGGTCTATAGTTTTCGATAGCATCTTTGGGTCCTTTTTTATGAATGGGAGTTATATATGCAATTTTCCAAAGCTTTGGTACTATTCCTTCATTTAAAGATCGCTTGAATAACAAAGTAAGAGGAACCACTAAGCTACTGGCACAGTTGACTATGTAAATGGGAGGCAAATTATCAGGACCAGCAGTCTTATTTAAGTCTAAAGTCTTTAAAAGTTTAAAGACTTCCGTTTGGAATACTGCGATGTCACCTATGTCAGCGGAAGTATTAGGAATATCGAGATCGTGTGTAGCAAACTCGTTGTTAGAGGCAGAAGGCGTAAGAAAAGTAGAGTGAAAGTATTGAGCGAACATGTTGCATATCTCTTCACCATCCTCTGAGGAGTGCTGGCCTAATTTTAGCACTGACGGAAAAGCGTTAGATTGCTTTTTAGTTTTTAAATAAGACCAAAAAGCCTTGGGGTTATCCCTGATATTATTTTCAATATTTGCCATATAATCACGAAACATGTCACTTTCCATCAATCGGGCCCGTTCTTTTAATTTAATTAAGGAATTAAGGTTACACAAATTGCCATATCTATTATATTTCGAGCGGTATTTGTATATTTCTTTTAGTAACTTTATGAGAGGAGACTTATACCACAGTGGATATTTGCACTTATAAGTAACTAATTTAGAGGGAATAAAATCTTTGCGAAGTTCATATAAGATATTGTAAACATTACTGACAGCTTCATCAATTGAATTACCGTAAATAACATTTGGCCAATCTATTGAATTTAGTTTAGTCGATATCGCATCATAGTCACCAGAGTGGTATAAATACTTCATGTGTGGTTTGCATTTTAATGAGTGTAGTTCCACAAAATTTGCTGACACGAGAAGGGATCTATGGTGAGAGTCTTCAGGGACTAGCGGATTACTGGCCTGCGTAACTGAAACGTCGTTGTTTGAGAGAACTAAATCTAGAATTCTATTATTAACATTCGAAATTGAATTATATTGAGAAAGATTACAGAGAACGAGATTGTCTATCAAATCGTACTGATACGCGCCTACAATATTATTGGGCTGACAAGAACCATCCTTAGAAGGTGTCCATATTAAATTGGGTATGTTGAAATCCCCCAAAACAATAAACTTATCTAAGGGGCGACTTAAAATAAGGTCTGTGAGGGTATTTGAAAAAATTGATGTTTGCAGAGTCAGTGATACAATGTTCTAATTTCAAATTATTAGCTTGATGACTTTTTTCTACGTTCATGTTGATACCATTTATAGTGCAAGGTGGATGACACCCCCATTTAAAAGGGAAGTTCTTCCGCCAGGCTGGGTCATCGTGTCTGGGGACCGCGGTCCAACTGTACATGTCGGACAGTTGTATATATACAGATTCTCGAGAAAACTTCTTAAGCGCGATGCAGAAATATTATATGTGTTTATTTATTAGTACTTACAGATAGTATACTAAACC
>OX596251.1:13204739-13407822 GCA_951394255.1 Polyploca ridens
GTCCTTGCATCATGCTTAGTTAAAACAAATAGTAAGAAAATTTAGTAGTAGTAAAATAGCTATCCCGGCGTTCTTGAAATTATAAGCAGCCTATTTCCTTCTCAATGCCTTAGGATATCTGCGTGACAAATTCATGCGTTTAATCGTAAAAAGCTAAAAAAATAGACAGAGTTACTTTCGCTTCAATGTGGGATGAAATTAATGGCAGCTTTCTCTGTAAACTTATTCGATGGTTCAAAATACCTGTAAACTGAATGGCAACAAAATTTGGGGTTTTCTGTTTCTGTTGTCCAATTACAAGCTTGATTTAGGTACAATAAGAACAATAAAAACAGAAAGCAACGATTTATCATCTACATGTGCAATTAATAAAAGGAATAATTAAACAAAGTAATCAGATATGAAATTAATTTTATTACTTGGGGTGTACAAAAGCTGACATCAAATGACTCATTCAGATGTTTCGTTCACGTCCCAGATATTTTTATGAAGCCAAGCTATGAATAATTATTTAATTTTATGCGTCATACATACCTACATACATAAAGGTTAATTTTTTTATAGGTACTAGTAAAATATATGTTTTTGAGTTCGAGTAATTATCTTTTATTTGTTTTATTGACTGAATATCCATGGTATCCATACTAATATTATAAATGAGAAGGTAACTCTGTCTGTCTGTTACTGTCTGAACCGATAACGATGAAATTTGGCACGCGGATAACCTATAGTATGGAGAAGGACAAAGGCTTCTTTTTTCCCGGGAACGCGGGTAAAAAAGAAGGTTTTGGGGGCAGCTAGTCTATAATCATAATTAAGTTCAGAAAACATTGCTATCCGTGCCTATTATTTGTAAAAAAAAAAAAAAATATTAAGGAAAATTTATTACTCAAGAACCCTATACATATAAAAGCCTAATCATGTACTCGCATAATACTTAGCAGCCCCTTTACCCTTAGTAAGAGGATGTTGAATTTTTAATTGTACGAATAAAATTAGGGTACCGAATAAGTAGATTGTCGTGTTAATGTTTCTTTTTTATTAATGTTATTTTCACATTGAAACTAATATTTAGGCATGCGGCTAAGTACATAAAAACAATAGGGTAAATTTTTCAATGGCAATGCTGTTAATTTTAAATATAGTATTTAATTTTGTAAAGACTTACCAGAAAAACAGCCTATCCGAGGTTTATCTAGGGAATGAAAAGCGTACTACCCAACTGATATGGCTTACCGATGTACCTGCGCAGAAGATACATTTTCAAAGCGCGGGAAACGCTATTGGTTGGCAGCTGCCGCCATGTTAGCGCGCGCCGTGCGGAGGGGCGTGACTTGCGAATGAGACGGAACTAACAGCTGCAGTGTATTATGAACCTTATAGTAGTGTTCTAAGGTTGATTGTAAGTTTTAAGTATTCTTTCGTTAATATTCGGGGCCATACTTTCTTTTCTGTGCGAACGAAGATTCACGACGCGCCTTATCAGTTGGGTACTACTGTACATGTACTGTACCTAAGTTTAATATTGTCCTTAGTCAGAGCGTTCGCATCAAGCAAATAATATGATGAATCCTCAATAATATTCATACTCAACAAAGTTATTTACCAGAACATATGAATGGTTATCCAGCAGATATCGAAGGACGACTTCCTGCCAAAGAAGATCTGCGAGCGATGCGTCACACGGCTGGAACAGTTGTACGAGTGGCGGCAGAGCTGCCTGAGCACAGACTCCGTGCTCAGAAACTACGCCGAGTCTATGAGGATTGTTACGTCTACCATCAATTTTCAGGTAAGTACTCCATAGATTGATCTTTATTAGAGCAGACCGTTCTTTCGCTCAAAGAGCAGCAATAGAGATGGCAAGAAACTTAATAATGTTGTGTTCCTGCGCCTGAGTAAGGTCGCCAGAGCTCATCGGAGAGAGGGGTAGGGTCAGTAACGCAAGAGTGAATACCCTGGGTGTTGCAGCGACGATAGGCTGCGGTAACCGCTTACCATCTGGTGGGATGTATGCTGTTTGCCGACAATGTAGTATAAAAAAGATCAAGAGGCAAAGCCTTCGTTTGAGTAGACAGGTCCGTAGGCAGGTGGGATATAGGTGTTCAATCACCCTCTAAATGTTCAAATAATATTTAGATATAGCATATCATAATGTGTTGTACCCATATGCCTAAGTAACATTATTGAATTTAGGTAACGAACACGTGTTTTTATGTTTAACAAACCAATATCAGAAATCGTCACCTTTCGGATTTCGTCAATGGATCTTTTAGTCACCCTTCGAACATGGGTGGGTACTGACTACTGTGAGTATAGGCGTTCAAGACTAAAACTAGAGAACAATGCATCTTTCATGGAATCTTGCTTCTATTTCGACTTTGGTGAGCGAGAGAGAATTAATAGGATCTATAAAAAGCATGAGCAATGGCGCTGTAAAATATAGCACTATACTACGTCGTTCAAAAAGTAATGAGAATAGCTAGGTTGGAAGATGATTAGGTTTAATATTATTTTATATTTCTACGTAATCACCCTTTAGGTTAATACATTTAACATCATCTTTTTTCTAGACCCATAATTTTCCTTAAAAAAAATCAGCGTCTTGGGCACTTCAAAAATCGTTTACGGCGGCATTCACTGCTTCGTCATCTTCAAATTTTGTGCCCCTCAAATGTTCTTTCAAACGAGGAAATAATTAAAAATCACTGGGAGCCAAGTCCGGTTAATATGGCGGTTGCTCGAGAATCTCAAAGCCAGCATCATGGATTGCTGCCGGTGCGTTGCGTTTGCTTTTGTGCGTCCGTTAGCATTCTTGGTACCCAACGCGCGGATACCTTTTTCATTCCCAAGTGATCTTGCAAAATGCTATGTGCAATCCCAATTTTTTTTTTTTAACTCTTCAGCAATAAAACGGACTGTTACACGACGATCTTTCAAAACAATTTTGTCAACTTTTTTATCATTTCCTGAGTTACTGACGTCGAAGGGCGGCCCGAACACGGGTCATCTTTATCCGTTATTCTTCCACGTTTAAACTCTGCAGATCAACGCGCCACTGTAGAATATGGCGGAGTACCCTCTCCTAATGTCCCTCGCAATTCGTCAAAAACTTATTCAGTAGTAAAATTTTTCAAACAAAAATATTTTATCACCGTACGAATTTCAATTTTTACATTTTTATCAAAACGTTTCGACAAGTCACAAATAAATGCGTTTTACAACTAAGACCGGCAAGATAAAAAAAAAATTATTTGTGGGTATTATGACATAGACCATAGACTATACGAAACAATATTTTTATTTTCAAACTGCCCCCCGTAATTATCTCATTCTCATTACTTTTTGAACGCCCCTCGTATATGCATAAATAATAAAAAGCTTAAGTCCATGTCGCCGGTCTGCATTAATTTATTCTTTACCTAGGCTCTTCTGCCAATGATCTCTCCACTTTACTTTAACTAAATAAGGTGTAAGTCAAGTATAGTACCTAGGTTTTAAATGTATCCGTCAATTTCTAATGTCATATAAAAAAAGGGATGGGGCTATTTTAATACCTGGGTGTTACAAGGCTGACTTAAACCATATTTATTAATAAGGAGGTAAGTGTCTATTCTTTTTTGGGTAAGAGGCTTTTCGGCTTGTTTATGACAACGCCAGACATCGTTTTTAGGGTTCCTTATCCAAAGGGTGTTAACGGGACCCTATTACAAAGCCTCCGCTGTTCAACCGTCCTTCCGTCCGTCCGTCCGTCTGTCAGTGAGCAATATCTCATGAACCGTAATAGGTAGATAGTTGAAATTGTCACAGAATGTGTATTTCTGTTGCCGCTGTAACAATGTGAGAAAATTAAAAATTAAAGTGGGCTTTCGAAAAACGTCTGTATGGTACCCCTCGTCTGCGAGTCGGACTCCCACTTGGCCGTTTTTTTAATTTTTCTTTTTCAATACACGGATAAGAATATAAACAAACAACTAATGTTTAAATGTACCAACAAGAAACATAAAATTCTAAATTATTTACACTTAAAGTTATTTTTACATACCAAATTTCTATTACACTTCAGTTCAGTCGACTCGAGGTCGAAATGAAGGTTAGAGAAGCCTTTCACACAAGAACAATGGCTATTTTAAAACGAATAAAGGTTACACTTGCCTTACTTTTCTTCTGAACTTTATTAGCATTTCACGCAACGTGGTATAAAAGTTTGTTAAATAGTTCACCTTAGACATTTGTGTCTTTCGGCCAACACTTGATCCCCGTTATTACAAAAGATGATTTAAAGCAACTTTAGTATAACCATAGGTATATCAGTCACTTCCTAACGTTATCACCAAAAATATTTGCATGTACATAAAATGTTGCGAAAGCGAGACCATATGGCTCTCACTGTTAAAAAGTTATCAGATCTCATGTAGAACCAAGCTTAAAACTCTACACGCCCTAACTCTACAAGCCCTAAACAATATACAAACTGTACCAATATACCAACGCGGACTTTATTGTAGATACTTTTAAGATACACAATTCCGTAGTACATCATTTTGATATATCTCGTAAATTTTAGTCAGCGTTAGCAAAGAAAGCGCAAAAAGTTCTATGTGTTTACGAAAAACACATAACTTAACTCGACTTAAATTGACTTTTTTTATAGGTTCTGTACATATAACATAGATGTATTATATATACAAACCTTCCTGGGAAAATTATCTAGCTCATAGTGAAAACCGCATCAAAATCCGTTGCGTGGTTTAGAAGGAGTTAGCTAACAAACATAGACAGACGCGGAAAGCAACTTCATTTTATACTATGTAGTTGATAGTGATGTCATGCATAAAGTTATAGTCTATAAAATCTTCTAGACTGGTAGTTTCTGAGATTAACACTTTCAAACATACAATCATACAAACTATTCAGCTTATAGTATTAGAATAGATTAAAAATATGACCTAATAATATGTTATTAAGGACTGCAATATGTACGTATAATTGAGTTTTATGACGAAAATGACAGGATACAGATACTACGGCACCCTATTTTTATAATATCAGATAGCTATATCACCCATTACAATTTCGATAAGGTATTTATTGTTTTCGATAAGATATCGATCGGTCGATGCCTCTAATTAAATATAAGGTGGATTTACGCGAACGGAGCACGAAACGAGCACACGCGGAGCACGAATTTGAATAGCGTAGACGGACTTGGGAGCCTCGAAAAAGCGTTCGGCTCGCGTTCGACAGCGCTCCGCCAATTATCAGTTTTTTGACGAACACAGGGCACAGATTCGCGTTGCGCTCATATTGTTGGCTCGTTGTACGTCCTCAGTTGATTTAATGAGCGATGATGAGCGATGAGCGGCTCGGCTCGTGCTCTGTTCGCGTAGCATGGACGCACCATAACAAAGCTCAATATTATACTCTGCCAGAATATTCACTACTTTAGTTGCATCGTTGCTGTAAGTGTAGTAGTTATAAGCTGTGATAGAGATCTTATGACCCCGCGTAACACATTCTTTAGTTTTGATAAGTATTTATGTATTAGTTAATGGATCACATGTAACAAAAAATATCTAAATCCTTGAATCCCAGCAGATATTAGGCAAAATATTTAGTCCAACACATCATGGGGTGTGTAACAAAACATAGAAATAAACATGATGTATAAGTCAGTGTGCTTGTGTACTTTATCTCAGATATTATCAAGTAAATCATGATCCTTTATTATCTGTTGACAGCCAAAGTACGACCCTTATAGAATGCGAAATGTATTGTTGATGCGAAATGCGAGTGTGTAGGAACGCGGCGGGCGATGCAAGGCATCGCGTCTCCGAGCGGGCTCGCCCCTCTCCTCTATTGATCGACGCGCCCGGCGCCCGGGCCTTATCGACCCACTACCACCCACCACCCACCCAAAAACTCACCAATCATTCTCAACCCTATTCAGCAAAAGAATAAAGCTCAAATCACTCTCATCTACAAGCAATAGAAAAGACCTGTGCACACGATTTGAAACCCAAGAAAAGCGTATCACGAGTCACTATCGAACGCTTACATTTAAACTTCAAACGGACTGTTATGTTAATGAATTATCCGCTTTAAAACGATAGTTATAAGGTTGTCGGTGGTGCTCTATGCGCAATACGACTGTTGGGGATTTAGACACTGGCTACGCATGTCCGCGGACGTTTTGTTTTTATGACGCTCCCTGTAATTTACTTACGTACATGGAAATCTGTTAGCGGCAGATTGCCGATTGGATTCGTTTACCCGGTTTTTTTTATAACAAAACCGTATTGAATATGCACGTCGATTGAACGTTTATTAATTTCCAATCCCGATTTACAATTTTATTTGGATAAATTTTGAACAGCTGAAAAGAAGCGAGTGAAATTGTGGTTGCAGGCGTTTCTAGATTGAATAAATGCATTAGCACACGCATCCCATCCAAGGTCGAAGGTGGTTCACCGTCACCCGAGCTCGGGGGTACCGTTAACCCTGACCTAGCGCGGGAGGTGAAGGATATTCCTACTACGGCCTCCCTCCTCCCGCGGGGCCGTACGACCCCGCTTGCCTGAACACCACTTGCACTGAAACACTTCAAGCCTTCCCCACTCGTCACATGACATCATGGCATGTGGTATACATACGAGAAAAACGTACATGAACTTAGGAAAACTTATGGTTTAAAAATGCAGCGAACGAAAAAAAGCTTAAGTATATCAAAGTTTCGAGAACTTAATTAGCGACCGCAGTTACATATTCAAAAACTTAAAAAGTAAAATTTCATATAGTTTTCGCTAAACTACTTTCCCGACTAAAAATGAAAGAAACGGAGCACGCTTTTCCTCAAAAATCTTATTCATTCTAGCCTTGAAAGTCCCCAGGTTGTAGGAGGAATCCAACGTCAAAAGCGAGTTCCTCTCCTTTGCATAATAAATGGGGCAACAAAACTACTTATATTTGTTATGTCAACGACGAAGCGGTGGTCCCGACAATCAGTCTTATCAAACACAAATGAAAATGCGAAATAAGAGTGAATACCTAAGTAAATTAAAATTCAAGACCAATATTTTATACTAGCTTCTATTATACCCGCGATTTCAAGCCATCTCTTATATTTGTACTAGGATATGTGTATGTAAATCAGTGAAAGAATTTTTAGAATCAGTATGTAGTTCCGGAGATTATCTCCTACATCCAAACTAACACACAAAGTTTACATCTTTATAATAATACTAGCAGCGAAACCCGGCGTTGCTCGGGTTAAAATACATCGCATGTTTAATAGTATACAAAATATATAAGGATACCTTAGATTCAGGATTAGGTAGATATGTCACTAAAATAATAATAATTACGAAAGCGAGATACGTATATGGCAAAACGTGTATGTGTGAGCAGGACTAAGCATATTTTTTTGTCCCTATCTCGCGTATAGGTTTCTATTCTTGACATCAGTGTCAAAATCGGTGTCGTTGAACTCGTTGATGGCAAACAAGTTTCTGGTTCCAAAAGATATTTTGTTGATGAGAGCTTTGAAATCCTAATTGAATGTTATTTGTGCCTTTTTTATATTCTCAAAGATATTGTTTAGTGTGCAGTGATGGTGAATTGTTGTGTAATTGGTTGTAAAAGCCGTAGTGAACGAAATTAACCAAACATAACCTTTCATCGGTAAGTAGATTTTTTTAATTGATACAGTAAGGAAATCAAAGGATTACTATACTCAAGTGTATTTTCTGTCAATATCATGCAAATTTAATAGATAATTTCGTCGAAAAACGATGATCAACCAAATTTGTTTTTAGTGCTAACCGACCAAAGTGTGAGGCTTATTATTGTGGGGTGGTTAACTATGGTACTACGTGTCATTCGTAAATAGTCGGATTATAAGTTGATGGGGATACCAGCATTTTATAAATTTTACCACTTTATTAATTTTAGTACTTTAAATAGCGTGTTTTATTTTTTGTAGTTTTCATAAAGAACCATTTATAGTTATATTTATAGGTAAGTTTGATACATAGAAAGTAATTGTTTTGAATTCGTGTGACGCGGAAATAATAACTTACAAATAACGACGATATATGTCATGTATTATGAAATCAAATATAGGTATTATCAGCGACGCGAACTGATTTTGTGAAGTGCCTAAGTGTGTGTGTTTTACCTAAGTTAAAGGTATATAAGAAATAATTTTAAGTGTGAAATGTAAATATTTAAGTGCTAGTATTCATTTAAGTGCGAAATTATTCATATTATAAGGTCTAAAGTATTAATTTAAGGTTTTAGGTAAGGAAAGAAAGGTTTTGAGTTTTGTGTTAACTTATTTCGAGAAAAAGAGGGCCTCTCAAGTAGTAGCACCGTTTAATGACGCGACACGAGAGCCACTTGAGGTTTTTCAATTTTATCTCATAAGAAAATAGAGATATTTATGTAATTCTTTTTATATAATGTGTAGGCTGTTTTTATTGGGTGGTTGGGAATCCTTGGGTAAAAGAAGAGCCCCACCGACTGCAGCTGATATCTACGAGCAAGCAAGAGCCCCAACGAGTACCAGCGTGAATTGGGCATTCAAGCGCCCCGCCGACCGGGTACCTCCTGTACCCCGCCGAGAGTATTCGTCGCCCATCCCCCCCCCCCTTTTGCGCGTTAAGCGCACCCCGCACCTTCTGCGCCGTCCCTTGTGCAGCGCCCGCGTCTCGCGTGTCCCGCGCCTTCTGCGCCCCCCCGCGCGCCCCTTGTGCAGCGCCCACGTCCCGGATACGTCCTACGTGTCCCGCTCGTATTTTAATCGTGTCCCGGGACGCCTCACGTATCCCGATCATGTCCCGATTACGTCCCACGCGTTCCAACCGTGTCCCGATCGCATCCCGCACACGTTCCGTGTGTCCCGCGCGCGTTCCACGTGTCCCGAAAGTGTCCCGAATACGTTTTACGCGCCCCGATCGTGTCCCGAGTAGGTGACACACGTTCCGCCCGTGTTCCAGGCACGTTCCCGCTTGTCCCGAAAAGTCCCGAAAAGTCCCGCGCGTCCCGCGCACCCCGTCTGCTCTTGCTACGCGCATCACCGCGCACCCCTCACCCCTCCCCCTTTGTGTTGCTATTCCGTCCCCGTCTCTCTCTCCTGATTCGCCTGGATCTGGTCGCGTCCTGAGTGACTTCGTCCAGCCGGTAGTCTATGTTTTCGTCGTTAATCTCATACAGTCCACTCTAAGTTTAAAGTAGGTCAGACCAAGTGTGCTCGCCACAGGTATTTTCTCTTTCAGATCCGCAAGGCTACTCTCTAAATGTGAAAATTTGCGAGTTTATATGGAAACAAAGGATAATTAGGTATTTAATTGTGTCTTCAGAATACATCACCTATCAGTACAGTATATACAATCAATAACTGAGGAGGTTGCGGTCAAAACGTGATAAGTCACAACTCATACAAAAAAAATCCTCTAGCCTGTACGAAACTATTTATTTTGTATGTCTAGGGTCTTAATTAAACTATACTTCATCAATCCCGTGTTTTATTATGACTTCTATAAAGTTATAACAATATCACCTGCCACACCATTGATAAATTACGACTCGTAGTAAAACCTAAATGCCCAATACCAGTTTACCCACAAAATGGGGTAAAAGTGTAAGTATGGCAGTATTAATTGTACGTAGCTGTATTATATGTAAATATGTCGAACTATAGCTATCTTCTTCGCCATTCGCTGACTGCAAATCTACCTAATCTTCAATCTACGAAGGATACATTTTTTAACACATTATAGATTTCTATTTTCGATATTGAGAGACTTTCCAGAACATTCAAATAGTTTGTTCTTTTTTTACTCGACTGCAATCACATTTGAACGGACGAAAAGTCACTGAATTTCGATTTATATACCGAAATTTCCAGTACCAGATCACTCTAGAATATTTAGATGTACATCACTTCGATTTGGTTTTTATAGATCAATAATAACACTCGTACACATTTTGGAACTTTCCAGACCAATCCAAAAATTCTCGATCATAATAAATTGCACTCATTTATGAACTTCCCAGATAATTCGGAAAATTTCTAGAACGTTCTCGAACATTCTAACTCGATAATAACAGTTTTGGAACATTTTGGAACTTTCTAGATGAAGCCAGAAATTTGTAGAACTTTCTCAAACATTCTATATCGATTATAATAGTTTGCATTCATTCTAGAATTTTCTAGATCATTCCAGATATTTGTTGAATTTTCTAGAACACTCCAGATAAATTATAACCGTTTTACTCATTTTGGAACTTTCTAGATCATTCAAGAAATTTCTCGAACATTCTAAATCGATCATAATCAATTGCACTAATTTTGTAACTTTCGAGATCATTCGGAAAATTTCTAGAACGTTCTTGAACATTCTAACTCGATAATAACAGTTTTGGACATTTTGGAACTTTCTAGATCATTCAAGAAATTTCTCGAACATTCTAAATCGATCATAATCAATTGCACTCATTTTGGAACTTTCCAGATCATTCGGAAAATTTCTAGAACATTCTCGATCATTCTAAATCGATCATAATAAATTGCACTCATTTTGGAACTTTCCAGATCATTCTGGAAATTTCTAGAACGTTCTCGAACATTCTAACTCGATAATAACAGTTTTGGACATTTTGGAACTTTCTAGATGAAGCCAGAAATTTGTGAAACTTTCTCAAAACATGCTATATCGATTATAATAGTTTGCATTCACTCTAGAATTTTCTAGATCATTCCAGATATTTGTTGAACTTTCTAGAACATTCCAGATCGATTATAACCGTTTTACACATTTTGGAACTTTCTAGACCATTCCAGAAATTTTGAGATTGAGATTGAGATTGAGATTGGTTGTGACCCACAACCACCCCCTTCCACCCACCGCGACCAAACTCCCTTACTACCACCTGGAGACCAAGGGGTATTTACCACCCCAACGGGAAGTTGATTGGGGTTGGTGGTGATTGAGAAAACTGCGTATTTACGTACCCACAAAAGCATTTTATATATATTATTAGATTAGATGAATATAATATAGAGAACTCTGTATCGAGCTAAAATTAAGGCCAAAGCTACGAAATATGGTCCATCCGTTTACTACGAGGCCTACTGGCTACGAGCTACGAAGTTAACCTAGCTTGCACCAGTACGTGGATTACGTAACTTTGTTGCAATCATATTCAGATTGCAACAACCTCTTAATCAGCAATGAAGCACTGTTTGCATTTTCAGTTAACAGAATGTAAAAAAGTATTCATAAACCCGCTGTACTGAACCAGTTTCAATCGCCCCGCAGGCCGACACTCGGCTTTCGTAGCATTTATTTTGATACCTGAACACAATTTCTTGCACAACTTATTTCAATTAGATCATGATATAACTGAGTTTTCGGTAGAAAATAAATTAAGATACGCATTTTTCACGTAGTACCTTGCACTACCCACCTGGCTTCCACCATCAAGTTGAAAATCTGTCGCCAAATACCTAGCGGTGTATTCCAACAGCTGCACATGAGTGCCAGTTCCTTCTAGGCTCTGTGTCCTTACTACCTACGGCCACAACATCCTTAACATGGTGAGAAGAAAAAACATTATTACGATATTATTTAAATCATAAGGACCTCAAAGAATGGCATTAAGCATAGCATTCCGTTCTGCATCAGAGTTTTAAATCAATAGTCGATCGTCGAATACCGATGTGAAAGTCGAGGGTCGAATCCTTCGATGAGTTTCAGCATTCGATGAAGATACATTATGAGGAAAACAGCACCGGTTTAAGGTTAGTTTGTAGGACCTATCCGCTGGGCTAGCTAACACCCTCAAGATGAAAGCACAGGTGTATTCCAGTGACTTGAGTAGATTCCTCCTAGGTTTTATGATGATTAGCATCAAATTGAAAATCCCCTGATATAAGTCAATAAGTCAGCCATCTGAAAATAAAAGTATATTGCACGAACAAACAATATCATTATTATGTAGAAATCAAGAAAAAAGTGACGAAGGTCCTTCCAGGGATCAAATCCTACAATTAGCTTGAATTTTCGGCGGAGGAAAACATCGTGCGGACACCATAGCCTCAAGTTGAAAATCTGTCGCCAGGCACCTACCGGTGTGTTCCGAGTTTCCGACAGCTACACTTGAAAGCTTGTTCCTTTCTAGACTTTGTGTCCTTACCACCTTCGGCTACATCATCACTTACCATATGGTGAGACACAGGTCTATTCATAATTAAAAAAAAACAGTATGAAGAATGTTTATTTAGCATGAATTACATTTTGTTTCCGTGCTTCAGAAGGCACGTAAAGCCGTTGGTCCCGGTTATCACTTAATTGTGATGGTCATTAAGTTAGTTGGATTCCTCCTTAGGCGGCTTGAAAAATTCCAACAGTAGGTTGACCACTAGCCTACCTCCACCAATCCGGAGTGGGCATGGTGGAGTATTGCCCAGTCCCTTTCAACCTCATTTATGAAAGGGGGTATGTGCTCAGCAATGGGATATTATAGGCTAATGATGATGACATTATTAAAATCATGTACGGGCAGCAAACAATAGGTCCCACGTGAACGCGAGTGAAATCGCGGGGCAGGAACTAGTGATACTATACATTTCCACGTCTTGGATTGTTTTTGTAACTTTTAATCTGTTCATCTACGTTTTTTGTTGACCGTACACGTAAGATAACATATCACCTCAGAGTAAATAAATACTACTTGTAATAATAGATTTCATTTCAATTATTTAATCTTTTTGCGAAGTTCCAACTTAGCCAACCTCCGTTTGCGTAAGTCCGATGCTACAGTATGAATAACTTTCTTAATATCGAATCAAATTTATAAAACTTGATCGTATAACCTTAGCATTTATTAAAATTATTTTCTAATAGGTATTTGATCTGAAATCAATCTCTTGTTATTCAAGGAAGTACCTATTGTATTTTTGATTTTTGGTCTTAAAATCATCATGGTGTCTTCCACCCCTAAATCAATAACTGTAATTCTGATAAATCTGAAAAATGTACAGTGCTAGATTAAAATCTGAATTAATAAAGAAAACTATGACTTTCAAAGCTCGTGACAACCATTTACTTAGAAGTACTACGGAAATCTATGATTTGTATGGCCCACGTGTATTTGGCTGGTTATTTTTCTTTCTATTGTTAGAATAATATGATATAATAATAATATAATATGATTTTAAGAGAGGTAGAGCATAGCGTTTATTCGCTCAAAGAGCAGCTCGACTGGGGAAGTACCTCCACCTTACAGAATACCGCAGCCAAATAACTTTATGTTGTGTAAAGTTGTGTTCCTGCGCGTGAGTAAGGTCGCCAGAGTTCATAGGGGAGGGGGGAAAGGTCGGTAACGCGTGAGCGATGCTTCGTGTGTTGCAAGCGTCCATATGGCTACGGTAACCGCTTACCATCAGGCGGGCCGTATGCTTGTTTACCGACTTAGTCGTATAAAAAAAAATGTTTCGAAAAATAAACTAAAAAAAATCTAGTATGGAAACCAGATAACTGATATACTACACACCTTTATAGATATTTATAATAAGACACAACAAACAGACACACAAATGTGTGTACAAAATTTTACTTGTTCTACCGGCCCCATCAAACATTCATCACCAAACTCGAACGTAAAACTATTGTAACCACATAAAGCATAAAAAAATTAAGCTCTATTTCCTAGTCTTTCACGCAACAGTGTTTAATTTTTCTCCCCCAAGATCTTTTTCCTAGCGCGTTTTCAGGTGCGTTGCGAAGATGAAAGTGTCCCGATCGATGCAAAGGTCTTGCAAGGGAGTCGGTGGTGGTTACTTGCACTTTACACTTTGTGCATAGGGCCGGCGGAGGGCGCCCGCCTCGCTTACTGCCCAAGACGTCGCCTTCGGGCTTAGACGCGATCTCTTGCTCTATTATGATTGCCTAGTACTTTGTAATTTTCATAGTATTTTTTTATTTTATTATAATTAACTAAAGAAGTGTAGTGATCATGTGTAAGTGAAGTTAGTTTGAATAAGTGGGTTGTTTTTTTGAGATGCAACTGAGTACTTATTACAATCAATTATGGGATCTTGGAGTAAGTTTTGTATTAATATATTTTTTAATATATTTTTTATTAATATAATGTTCAATATAGAATCACTGTTTCGTTCTTTATAATAATTATGTTTTGTATTTCTACAAACAACTCTACAAAAATAGAGATTTTCCTAATTTATAAAAAAGCACGAATGATTTCCAGTAAGACTAACATAGATCTCAATTTTTTATTATCGTTTCAGAACCTTATATGATGTAGATTTTTATTTTACCCTATCATTGTACCCTTGCATGTAAGCCCCCTATTTAGGTGAGTTTGTTTTTAATCAGTGCGTGTGTGATAACGACTCGGAGGGTCCCCAATCCCTCGTTATTATTTCCTCCCTTATCTTGGAGGGGACAAACAATAGAAACTGGCATGTGGAAGCGTTTGTGACAATCAAAGACATCTAGCGAGTCTTGAGTTGAATGATCTGATCTTGGATTTCCCTTAGTTTATGTCTTTGAATGATTTGTTTTTCAATAGATGTTTAACAAAACTATCTATATATAAAATAGACCAATAAATAATTTCATATAATATTAAAAAACGAATTATTACAAAATAATATTACAAAAATAATTATAATGATATAGTAATAATCAAAAAAGTAATACCTATTCAAGTAAATTTATCGGTGAAGGAAAACATCGTAAGGGTAGGTACTTTGCATGGATGGCTACTAGCCCTAAGTTGACAATCTGTCGCCAAACACAATTACCGGTATGTTCAAAGCAAAGGTGCTAAAGAATAGTAAACTCATGTTTTAAGGAAGCAGTTTTCAAATGTCCTCTCCGAAATACGTTTTAGTGGATCAGCAAATAGAGGTTATAATCAATGGGATATCCATATCTCACATCACCATCAACGGAATCAAAATTGTAGATTGTTCTGTTCTTCAGATGGTGTTTAATTTGTGGCCATAGATTTAGCTTTTGGCATGCTTTAAAAACTGAAAAAGAATATCTAGAGGAAATGGAATCTGGTCCAAATGATCCTGCTTCAACCTATTGTACCGTGGATAAGTGAATCTTTGTCAGGGTCTTCATCACTTTTGCAAAGTTCTGGATACATGTTTCTGAATAAATTTGCATATCTTAAGTTGGATTTCATATAGCCAAAGATGTGTGTGTAATGATCATGGAGAACCTCACCATATAATAGAGGTGTTTGAAACTAAGTCATAAGAAAACTTGTATTCTCGTCTACTTTTTAGAACCTCAGAGCCACAGACAGCCAGATTAGGAATAGAAATGCTATAAAGTTAAACTATTGAGAAAAAAAAAGTAAGATCTGTTAAAAGAAAACCTCTGTTACTACGCCAATAAAAATGGGATGAAAAACTGCAGTCAACGACCGAGTCACTAATCCTACAGTGACGTATGCGAATCAGATATTCCTTAACGTCCACTTCCCTAAGACACGGTGGGGTCATCGAACCAGCCGCGTGCCGAATTTGGGCAATTAACCATAGGGTGTTCCTGCACCGTGTTACGGAATGAAAGTCGGTGGGACTTAGGGGGTCGTTCTCACTTTCTGCGGGGTGAATGCACTGGCGGGGGTGGCCACCCTATCGCGACCCTCCCTCGAAGCCCTCCGACCGCATCAAAGACACTCATTGAAGGCGGCGGTATAATTCTGAGCAGATACTAAGAATTCGATGAATATTTTCAATGAGAGAACTCAATGAGCACTGTCGTTTTTTTCTGACGGGACTGCAGTTTTGATGTGAAAAGTTTAGTATATTATAAATTACTTTCACAGATTATCAGTTACCCAGATTATTAGCGTTTAAAAAAATACTGAACATTGTGTTATGTCTTTCTCGTACGTACCTACCTTATTACTTTTGGTTAGCAGTTACCGTATATGAACGCTACATACCTCCGTGTCTATAGTAGTAGTAAGTATTAAAATAATTTAAATTTCATATAGTAGGTACCTACTCCATCTGTATTCGAGCATAGTATATTATTAACTCTGTGGTACTACGACAGGAAAATTGAGAAGTAGTGTTCTTTATTAGTCATGGTTGCAGCTAAGACTACGTGTATTACAATGTTAATTTTTAATCCTTATCCCTACTAAAATCAAATGCGAAAGTGCGTTTTTTAGTTTATTGGTATTTGGTTAGTTATTTTATGAGACGGAGAGTGACACTACTGTTGAAAACATGGGGGACGGCTACGTAGTATGTATTTTGTTGTCAACAGGACGGAACAGTAAACATGGACAAAATGACAGAGGCGCAAAAAACCGCATATCTAGAGGCTCACGTCGCAGTACAACAACACATGGCTCAGGCAGCGGCTGCTGCGCGACGTGAGCAACAACAACAACAACAGCAGCAGCAGCAGCAACAACAGCAGCAACAACAGCAACAGCAACAACAGCAGCAACAGCAACAACAGCAGCAGCAACAGCAACAACAACAGCAACAAGTATAGTTCTTAGAATCCCATTACCTCCACTTTAACCTTATTAATTTAGGTACTCTATAGGATGTTTTTTTTACTATTTTGGTCAGTTTATGATTTATATTTGGACGTATTTCTTTGTTTAAACATTTTACAAGTCTGTAGAGAAATTACAGTTACCATGATATTTAGATAAATCCTGTGTTAAGGTTTACCGGTATATCACAAGTAGCAAAACAATAAATAAACTATACTATATTTGTAGTAAGTTCATAGTAATTGATATATTACACTTTTGTACAGCAACAGCAACAACAACAACAACAGCAACAACAACAGCAGCAGCAACAGCAGCAGCAACAACAACAACAGCAGCAACAACAACAACAGCATCAGCAACAACAACAACAACAACAGCAGCAGCAAAATAATAATAACAATAACGCGAATCGACATCATCAAGAAATGCAAGTAAGTAAATGATTAATTTAAGACTGCTACATTTTGTATTTTTTTTTAATATTTATGTTTAAATAGGTTTTTTTGTGGCTATTACTTTTTAAGTACTAAATTAACATTTATTAATAACGTTATAGTGACGTGGAATGTCGTGGGTCACTTTTGTCACATCCAATTTATTTTTACGGTCAATGGGCTTGTTAGATGACGAGGCCGAGGATGAAGTTCGCTTACCTAGAAAATGCCGAGAGTTCCACTCCTTTGCTTTATCTGTATCCGTATAAGCTGGATGTCGTCAACGTGTGGAAGCAAATTGAGTATGGCGTCTTGTGGTTCGCTCATTCGGTGTCGAGTTTGATCTTTCGGTGATGAAAAACATCGAGAGGAAACAAAAGCACAGTGATATCTTTCTATTTATAGTTGGTACTCACATGCCTGCTGTCCTCTGATCTGGTAACTAATAATAATAAACTACGCCAGTGAAAGAAACCCAAATTATGGTAACATCATTTTAATCTTAGTGGAATAAAAAAATAAAAAAACTTCTCATTTCTCATTCTAAACTTTCATATATCTATTTCCTGTAGCAAGCTCAAAACGGCAACGCACATCAGGGCCACCCATCACCACCGACCGTCAGCTCTACCCAACATCACTACGCAACCATTAACTCTCCCATCAAAGTACCTCAAGTGAGCTCGAGCACTGGAGGGCCAGACAGCACATTCACTGTTCCTGACGACGTCGGCATGGGGTTTGAAGGTGGTGTCCGTGTACTCCAGAGTCTTGGCAATTGGTAAGTTTATACTTGACATATTAAATTATCATTACCATCCAATCCAATCCAAGCCATCGTTTAGTGATCTTTGTGTCAACCCGACTGCGCTCCGCCAATTTTTAGATTGTTGACGAACACAGGGATTCGCATCGCGCTTGTAGACTCGTTGTAGGTCCACGTGAACAAAGAGCGACTAGGCTCATGCTCGGTTCGTGTAGCGTAGACGCACCATAAGAAAACAAGTGTCAATTTATTATGAGAATAGTGTATATCATCATCATCATCATCATCATCAGCCTATAATGTCCCACTGCTGAGCACAGGCCTCCTTTCACAAATGAGGGTGAAAGGGAAAGGGCCACGTATGCCGACTGCGGTTCGGTGGAGATAGGTTAGTGGTCAACCTACTGTTGGAATTTTTCAAGCCGCCTAGGAGGCATCCAACTAGCTTAATGACTATCACAATTAAGTGATAACCGGGACCAACGGCTTTACGTGCCTTCCGAAGCACGGAAACGCTCGATTTGAAATAACACTTGGCGGTCATACATCCAGGTACCGACCACGACGGTGGTAGCTTAACTTTGTCGATCGATTTAGAACGACTAATCATGCTACACCACGAGCGCTTTGTAGTGTATATAGTCTTGTAGATATATCTATTTTATCCTATGAAATTGTTACAATACAGACACGATAACTTATGTACTTAACGAATTGGCCAGTGTGAATGTTCAAAGGTTCATAACCCATAATCCCATTTTCTAGATTTACCCATACGTATTTATCCTCGGCAGAAAACCAATTTAATATAGTTTTTTACCTGATAGGTCTCCAGAAGTTACGAATAACATTCCAAGGCCGAATTTAATACCGTTCACTGAACCCTATGCGGAAGGTGGGTCCATGCATCCAGGGACGAGATTGAAAGCACTTCAAGGTACTTCTGTAAGGAAACATCCTGCAATCAAACCAACTAGCTCAACAAATGAAGGTAAACTTTATTTACTAGTTATTACAGTCGCAAATTGCGTCACGTAGTTCTGCCCAGTTCAATCATCACCGTTTCTAATACTAGCATATTTCGCTTTATGTTGTCTTATCAGTATAATAATCTCAATGATGTGATATGATAGTAGCATATCATAAAATAGCTTTTGTTTTCAGGAAGCAAAGCCTTCGAATGTACAGTCTGTGGCAAAGGATTAGCCCGTAAAGACAAGCTCACTATTCATATGAGGATACACACAGGTAATTTTTAAACTTGTTTTATTTTCGATAGTATTTCTCTGATTTTATATTGATACGGATTGTTCTTAAAATATTTTTTTTATTTATTTATTATATCAATAGCAAATGTGTTAATCTAAACGCAGTCTACTCAAACCGATATGTATTTTTTTTGCGTTTAAAGTCCATTTATTGAGGAAGACAACATTACGGGTGAATCATTAAAGCACAGCAAATATCTGATGTAGGAGATTAATTAGCTATTATTCAGAAATGATCACACACTTAGAGCTTATTTCGTAATATGTATTAGATTACAAACCAAATATTACTTACTTTGCAGGAGAGAAGCCCTACGTTTGTGAAGTTTGTAATAAAGCGTTCGCCCGTCGAGATAAGCTCGTACTTCATATGAACAAATTAAAACATATTACCCCTTCTAACATAGCGCCATTGGGAAAAAGAACTATTTCCATACCACGTAAGTGCTATTTTCGTTTATCGAAATAACTGATATCCAAAACACTCGTTTTGTCATATTGATATTGATTTATACCTCTTATATTAAAAAGCTTACCTATAAATATATCTGAAATACCATCCTAGTAGAACGATTATATTATCATTCAACATATATAGCTAGCAAATTTAATATTATAGATGTCAAACTAATTCAATCTTCTATTTACGACACACATTTATTTAACCCGTTGGTTCTCGCGTGGGACGCACATCCTATAATAACAATTGATGTCATTGTTATTTTTTTAAAGGATATTATTAATTGCACCTCTGTTTAAAAATTACGCAAAGTTAAGACTCTCCTCTAATTTACTTATTGCATATCAGAAAAATGAATGTTGTACAATTAAACTACCTACTCATCAAAACATGATCTATCATCCAGAACCGATCGGGGCACTCCAAATAGGTACAGTTGGTTAGGTAAGGTTAGAACTGTGACAAAATCGCGCGCGAGCCGAGCGAGCGAAGCGAGCGGTGCCGCGGCACCGGCCGTCGAGCGCTAGATGATCATTCAGTTCAAACATTTTTGCATAAACCATAAAACTGATACTCAGTTTGATTTATTTAGTGTGCGTATTTAGTGTGCTATTCAATATTTTTGGTTCTAGTTTTGATTTGTCGTGTTGGAATATAGAGAATTAGGTAATAGTTAAGGCATTAAATACATCCTTGAGCCAAGGTATGAACTTAATATTTTATCAAGATAAGACCCTGGCGATTAAACTTGATACCTATTCAAGAGATACAAAATAAAATTTAAAATGTTTGTGGCGAGATTTTTTCTTGCTTGTTAAAATATCGATGAATAGAACTTCTACAACATTACAGCACTAAAACTAGATGACGTGAAGCCGCAGCTGACGAAGCAAGAGGACACGAAGCCGAGCCAGGCGGAGATCGCCGCAGCGGCTCAACAACAGCAGCAACAGCAACAGCATTCGCACCAGCAGTCCATACAGGTCTGCCAGGTGCCTGGTCATAGCTTCACGGTAAATACTCACGGTCTTACTACAAAAGATGAACTAAACACAGTTTCAACACTTGTTTAGCTAGACAGTGTTTTAAGGCTTAGACATTGGTTAAAACCGTGTCTAAGTTTCTTTACTACAAAACTGTGTCTAGTTGATGTTTAGTTAAACATGACACAGTGTTTAGTAAACGTTACAATGTGAGCAAAATCGAAAGTCATTCAGTCATTCGTTACGACGCGTTCCTAAACACGCAGATATTTTAATAAATTATCAACATTATTTGAGTATTTTGTGGGATTTTATGCTATTCTTAAGTCAAATTAATTAAACAATTTGGTTTTTAATAAAACATATAAAATTATTACTAATTTAAGATGTTTCAAAATTTGTTTTATTCAAACACACGTTTTATTGATTTATAATACAAAGTTGTATGCGTGTTGTATGTAATGGAGCGTAATTTTATTTGGCGCACCAAATAAAATGAACATATTTTGACATTTACGCTCGGTGTTCAGTTTAACTAGATACAATACAATTTATTGATGAAGTTACTTGTGTAAATTAAAAGTTTTCGAAACAAGGACATGTTCTCAAAAATCTCTATTATTATGTTCCCACAAAAATAATTGTGTGATAAGGAATGTTATGAATTGTCAACGGATACTGTTATGCATAGGTACTAGGGTCCAAGGACCAAGCGCTATTGTTATTTTTTTTGGTTAACGGCAAATACGCTTTCTCGTAGGTAGAAGATTACATGATAGTTATTTTTAAAAAAAAACTCGGTATATCGTAGCTTCTATTTCTAATAAGTAATATTTTAAATTACCGCGCGGCGGCGTAGTGTTGGATGGCTATGGAGAAAAAAAAAACAATAAAATAACAAGTCTTTTAATAACAATGATAAATTATTTACATAAACCAACGTATATAGTATGTGGATTATTATGTTCACTGGATCTTTTTTTTTAATTTGATGTTAGTATTATATTGGAATAGATCGTGAATGGTTTAATTTATTTCTCTAGCGCTATCAAAATCGTACATATCAATAGGACCATAAAATCAATTATATCAAAAATATCCATATTTCAAATCAAATTCAATAACAGAATGGAAAGTTCTAAGGTTACGATGAGAAATTTCATAACAAAGTGTTGTTAAACATCTGCTAAACAACCCTCCGCGTGTGTTTAAATTCTAAACCATGTCTAAGGCGTGTCTAGCTCAAAACAACCGGTAAACACTGTTTTGTAGTAAGGAATTTTATAAACACGTGTTCAACTGATGCGTAAGTTTTTTGTAGTAAGACCGTCAATGTCTATGTAACTGTTGAACAATATTTAGTTTTGTATTGTGAGTGAAAATGCTAACAACATAAATATACATTTCTGTTGTCAGTTCTAGAACTGAGATCGGTCGTATATTCAATATATAGTTGGTTAAACATTCTTGACATATTTACCGAGGTTGATATATGTCTTGATATAACACTAAATAAGTAAAACTCTGTTTTTTAAATGTTTGTTATGAAACAAAATTAGCCGCATAAAAAAATGGTTTTCTCCATTTAAAAAAAAAATGGTTTTTATGCTGTACCTTGAAATATAAGTATATGAAATGGTATGGTGGCCTGGTATGGTCATCCCAATATCCTATATCCAGGATATAGGATATTGGGATGACCATGGTCATGGTCATATAATCTCTATATTATGATTAAACGAAAAAACACTGATCTTAATATTTCAATGGAAAATTTGATTTATCTGGTAACTTTACATTTCAGAACACAAACCTAGTCCACACAAGTGCAGCGACGGCAGCAGTAGCAGCGGCAACAGCAGGCATGGTGGTGTCATGGTCGTGCGAGCTGTGTGGAAGACTGTTCGCCACCAGAGATGAGTGGAGCGCCCACGCCAAGTCACATTTACCTGATAACAAATTACTACAGGATAAAATGCAACAAGCGACGCAGCATCAGGTATGTTTCAATATCCGAAGAATACAGAAATAGAATGCCAGAGATTGATATTGTAGCTACTAGATCAATTAGATAAGACAACTCTTTATCGTATACTTACAAGAATTTATACAAAATAACAAGAAATTCTTAATATTCAAATTACTGTAAAATGCCCATTTTACATCGGGTCTTATCGCTGAGAAGCGATTTCTTCCAGATCTTTTGTTGGAGAGGAATTAAAGATATTATTGCATTAATATCAACTACATTTGGTTTCTTACAGATATTAGCTAGAAGATAATGTTAATGTGTTACTATTCTAGAATTTTCTTCACCATTTTTAACAGTTTTTCGATTAACGGCTCACAATATTTTGATCAATGAAATTATCTATCTACATTATTTGAAATTTTGGTATTTTTAGATTCTGTACCCATTCTAACAATTGTATCATTAGCAACCGTTTAAATTATCTCAATTATAAGAACGTCTTTCATTCCTTCAGCAACAAGAAAAGGTCCACCTTTCCAATCAAGAGAAACTTCAACTTCTTCACCATCACAATCAGAATCAGCAGATATTGAACGGACATGGCATCGCGACAGCATCAGTATCCACCGCCACTGTTGTCAACGAAGGAGGGGGCGGCGGCGGTGGAGGGGCGTACTTCACGCACGGACACACACACTACGCACCAGAAAGGCAACACACACACGCACACCACCTTTGTCTCATGTGTCGACAAGAATTCGCTGGGAAAGCGGAGTTCATGTTCCACGTTCGAGGTCATTTTGAAGGCAAAGTGAGTGATATAGCGGCAGCTGACGTGTTAGCAAGATCATTAGTAGACAACTCTGGACTGTGCACCTGAGCCACGCCCACGCCCATCAGTGCATTTCACACAGATGCCTGCGGCAAGGGCGTCTTCCAAGACGATACAATCATGTTGAAGTTTTGAAACACTCATTGTGTGTAAATTCTCATTTAGTCTTGTCAAGTGAGGTAAAATGACGCGGTAGGTATATCATGGAAAAATATTACATACTCAAAGTAAATATAGATTTCATAATAGGCTGCTTTTACTGCAATAGAACCTGAATACCTATAAGAAATACAATACACACATAACCATAATTATTTAATATCTTTCTCTCTCTGTGTGTCCATAACATTTTTTAAATTCCTTTAATACCTTTATCGGATATTCTTCATTTCCTCGTATATTAAAGAAGAGATGATAATTCATAAAATAGACATATTTCTACGACAATTGAATCCAAGCTGTTGTACCGTGACGCTCATTTGACTTCCATCAATTAAATTAGATACCTAAACTCCTGTATACACATCGAATAGTTACATGATAACAGCATGAATTTCTTTTACAGTTTTGGTGTAAATTTTGTAAAGATATATTTAATTTCGCAATATATAAAGCGCTGTATAAATCGGCTTTAATACTAAAGAAGAATAATTAATCCGCTAAGTTTCTGTGTTAGTTATGCTAGATGAAATACCTTTAAACTGTAAATATAGATTGTCAAAAATAATGTTTAATAGAATCCGAAGGTATCGCTTTATGTATTATTATTGTAAGACGATAAATCTAGTCAAAAGATGAAACGTAGGATGAGTCAATCTAGTCATTTGTAATATATCTAGTATTAAAATCTAGTCCTACACAGGAGTTACTTAAGAACATGATCTCAAAGTTTCATCCTCCAGTATAATTTATAAGTAGAGATAAAATAGTATTTTTATATGTAGAAGTAATATTACAGTAGTAGTGTTGCCATTTAATAACTGCCAACCATAGATATAGAATATCCATAGAGTGATAGATAGCGTTAAAACATTACCTTGTGCGAAGGGTGAGCAGTTTGCATATAGATATATCACTACATCTACTACTAGTGATTGACTGTCAGAAATAATTACAATAGAGTCTCTCTCTTGTCATTTGTTATAGGTAAAAGTATCGATCAAAATGAAAAATTGGGATTCATAATATGTATTTAGTCGTTCAATTCAAACTATGAACGCGAAGTTCATGTTGCGGCTGCGTTGATCATTTCCATGTCAAGGTTCAGACTCTAGTTCAATAGGCTAGATGACTGAAAAAAAAATATTAAGTCCGTCATTTACATTATCAAAAAATATTATACAAGTATTTTATCTTTTGTCAATATAACAAATAAATACGAAGATATCGTGTGTTGAACTTCAACGTACACTTTTTATTCAAAAGTGACGTCACGAACCCCTACTCCCGAACTTTTACGCGCTTTATCTTTGTAATTTTTTTATGATTTGGTAAAGTAAAAATACGTGTCCAATATTTTTTGATAATCTAACTGACGGACTAATTAGAATTGTTTTTACGCAGGAATCTTCCCTATTACTCTATTTATATTCTATCTCTATGCTTCCAACTGATTTACTATAACAATATAGTTTGTCATTTATACTTTTTAGAAGGCATAACTATACAAGGTCTCCATTGATAAAACTCTATTACTTCGACCAATGTTTAAACAAATGTTTTGCTACGTCACAAAGACGTATTTTACAATTTCCGGAGTATTTTACTACCAAATGTAGGTAAACGTGTCATACAAGTAACTGATACTGATACTTATAAAGTAATTACCATCCATCGATGACCTTAAGCAGTCACTATTTTTATAAATTGGGTTCTTCATGGTAACAAAATAATATTTATTGGTAAATAATTTTAATTAAGAGGTTTAAAATTCAGTAAAAAAATTGGAATTGATTCATCAATAAATTGTCACGTGGTAGCACTAATATTAGTTTTAGAGAGGAATTTAATTCTTCAATGTATTTTAACTTAAGGATTAAAAATTAAGGATTAATATACAGGAAGCTTTATCTATTGAGTTATAAATCTGCGATACATATTGTATGTCAGAGATTATATGCTTTCGTTAGGTGTGCTTATGTCTGGTATTCAGAATGGGTAGGATTGTCGCGAAAACCAACATAATATCAAACTGCCGTCCTCAGAGACGTTAATTACGTGTAATGATTCGTTATTTCTAGACCTGTCCCTTTCTATAGCTATTCAATAAACAAAGATAGATATACTTTAACCCGTCATTAAATTCAAATTAATGTTTTTGAGTACGGCAGATAGAGTTGTTGACTGGCCTATAATATATTATCCATTAACCTCTCAGCTAAAATATAAGTAGTTAGCCAACGACAAACACAGGGCTATATGTTAATGATAAAAACAGGATTGAAAGTAGTAATTAATCCAAACAACATTTACTACGGGACCAACTCGGAAACAGCGAAAATAATTCGTTGGTCATATTATTTTAGCTGTGAATTATTGTAATTGATTTATAAGATATGCTAGATCCTACCTTTTCTGTTTGTTAGTTTATCGAATTAAGGAAAATGGAATGGCCATGTCAGAATGCTATTACGATGTAGCTTTTCGTATAAAAACGTTACAAACATGTAAACAATCTAATCATGGCATCAATGTTATAAAAATATAATGGCGAATTGATGATGAATGAGATGATTGATGATTTACTAATAAAGATCCGAATGAAAGATACTTTGTGCGAAGCTTGAGCAGTTTGATAGATGCATTTATTGATATATCGTACACTAGTGGTTCAAAAATATCGTTATGAGTTCCTTGTCATTTGTTCTCGGTAAAAGTATCCGCCTACGCCGCGCCGGCGGTCTACTCTCCCTCCGTCTTACTAATTTTCGATCAGGTCACGTGTCCTGATGCACGTTTAAAATATTTACCCATCACAAAAAAAGTGCACAACGCAGCTAAAGAAGTTTTCACTTCAAAACGAGAAATTGGCATTTATTATATGTATTTAGTCGTTCAAACTATGAAAGCGAAGAACGTTTCAAGGCAGCGTAGTGCTCAAGGCACATACTCTACTACAGTCGCTCTTTTAATATTCTATCTCGAGGGTTTTATCAATTTCATACCTTATTTGTGGAATTTGTTTTAAACAATGGCAGATTTAGAATTCAGCAATGTATCTTAAAATTCGACGAAACAAATCATTGAATTACTGACTCAACCTTAGATGAAATATAGCCTCGACTCAAAATTTTTTTGTAAAACAAATATAACTAAAAATTGATTAACAAAATTAGCATTGTGCATTGTTTGTCGCATCGAAAAAGCATTTTGATATTTAGTTGTAAGGACCGGTATGGAATCCATATTCAATTTTGATTGTTATTATTACGTCTTCTGCGCGTTCCTGAGGGATAAAATTTTCGTAGCCACTGTTTTATTCCAGAGTATGATTTATATGTGTGCCAAATTTCATCGAAATCCGTTCAGCGAATACGAAAGATTGAATAACAAAGATATACATAAAGTTGTGCATTATAAAATTAGTAGTAATTATTGCTGTTGTTAGCAATAAAGAATATAGTAAAATGCATGCATACTTTACTATTTTAGCCTTCATAGTAAATGAGTAACTCATTCATAAGAATGTAACAAAGAAACACATGTTTCAAAAGGCTATTCTATAAACCAAACTGTTGCACAATAACTATGAAGCATTATTGTTTACATTACAATGTCATTACCTGATTTTGTTTTTGATATTTTTTCTCGTATAAACTACGAGGTATGCAATCATTTTTCATTCAAAGTATCTAGATGCGAAATACAAAAAAAAAACATTATCATGTTTTGTTGTGCCCGAAGATGGTAAGCTAAGTCAAGTATTCAGACGAGATTAAAAAATTATAATTTGGAACCTGCATCAATGATATTAGATTTATTTTCGTAACGCGAACTTTCTTGATACTTGATCTGTGTGTTTTGATTCTCGTTTTGAGACGAGATTATAAAATAATAATTTGGAACCTGCATCAATGATATTAGATTTATTTTCGTAACGCGAACTTTCTTGATACTTGATCGGTGTGTTGATTCTCATTCTACATAAGACTAAACGAGAGTTCTCAAACTCAGAGTGTTGTCCCCAATGGACGATTTTCAAACTAAACGAGACCAACCTACATGATTATATATTTAGATTTCAGTTCTGTTTTGTACGGTTATTACTACACAACAATGTTGAATATGGATCCCATACGGAATGAGTTTACCTGTAAAGGTGAATCAGAGCACGATTGATGTTACAAATTCGAGTAGGTATATGATCGTATGTAAGATTGCGCTACGCAACTAGGTGGGACGTTATTGCAATATAATTAGTTTAAAATTATCTCTAGTTTAGTGTTGGACATCCAACTTTACCTATAAGTATTTATGATCTGTGTTACTTTATTTAAAATATTATATGTTCGATTAAATAACGCATTCAATAAGTTCCAATGATTCAAAAATACATACGGAAACAGCCTACTTATGTTTCGCATTTTTTTTTTCAGTTAAATATTATTTTGTACCAGAATTTCAAAAAACTTAATACAGCAGCAAACTTATCACAGTTTATACCATAGTTCTAGTTAGAAGTCAGATGAATATGTTGTATAAACGGAGTTCTATAAATATGTTTAGGTAAAAATAAAAAATTGGCTTTCAAAGTGATCTCAAAAATCTAGTCAATAGTGTATATAGGTAGGTATTTAAATATTAGTAGTGTAACATTTGCTCTTGTGTCCAATAGAACATGATTACCTGATCAATTTGTATAACTTGCGTAAGCGTTGACGTAAATATATTCGTAGACCTTGTTGTAATGCTACGAACATTAGGTCCTACGAGCATGATTAGGCTACGGGTGTCGGCTACGAAATATTGTTACTCTAAATAGGTTCGATGTTGCCGAAGGTGGTAATTTCACAAAGCCTAGAAGAACTAGCTTCTTCTACCTCAGAAGATACAGGTATTTATTGACAAAGTAGTCGTTTTTATCAACGGTTGAATTAAAAAAGACTACTAGTAGATTAATCTTTATTTTTCCAATGTCGACCCTATTTAATGCCTATGTTTATATTTCTTAAGGAAATGTATACATTAAAATTATTATGGTCCCACACAACTGTACAAAATTATATGTAAGATATTGGAACTTAACTTTACAACAAATTTCATAATACAAGAACATTTTGTCAACATCAAAAATTGTCACGAAATCATTTCAGCGTTGATTACGCGAATTTAGAAATGGTGCGTCTATGATACGCTAACCAAGCACGACCTCGAACGAACAGGATTCGTTCATTGTTCGCGTAGCGTGGACGGACTTGCGAGCCTCGCCCGCGATGTCAAGTGTAGATGTACAACGAGCGTACAACGAGCCTACAACACGAGCGCGATGCGAATCAAAAAAAACTGTCAATGGCGGAGCGCAGTCGAGCGCGAGACGAATGCTTGGTCGAGAATCGTAGGTCCGTCCACGCTATGAGAATCCGTGCTCCACTTATACTCGGCTCGCGCTCGGTTCGCGTAGCGTAGACTCATCAATAGGCTATGCGAGCGAAGCTGCGGGCAAAAAGCTGGTTTCATAATATAAATTTGAGAATGTTACTGTGGGAGCAGCTTTATGTTTTTTTTTTATGTTGAATAATCTCCCTTTTGACTTTTGCTAGTCGAGTTCAAAAACCGATCGACACCAATCAAGGTAAACAACAATCGATAAAACGTCAACCAACTTAATAATATTCCTTTCGATAATAAAACATCAACAAAACATTGTCTGATACTTATAATTAAATATGACGAATAACAAAATAATGATTTCTAACTCTCTCTGTGGTCGTTTCTTCATGGCTGAAGATCGTGATCACCGGACGTCTTTGATAGAGGCTTGCTTTCTAACGAATGTTTTTAAATAATATAATAATCGTATGAAGGAACTGTTGAGAAATAATTACCTATTTTTTTCGAATAATATACTTTCAAATTCCATTCTCATCAAATTAATCTAGTTAACTTACCATGATTAGGTACATTTTAAAAGATACTTATTGTATACAAAGTCTCCGTGTACCCATTCATGTAATGACATCGTATTCATGCCAATATCGTGATATTGTGACATTAAACCGTTTGTAGTCGTGTAGTATGTAAAATCCTTCTTCAAACATGTAACCAGATGTTCTGTACATAGTTATATTATGGTGGTACTATATTATATTTCAGTACGCATGTTTGTAGGTAATTGTGTAAATATATTAGAATATAAAGTTTTTTACGGCGTCAGAATCAACACAGAATAATCGTGCATTATATATCCAATTGTATTAATTATTGTGAATAAAAAATCAGAATTTTTGTACAAACAATTCCAAAATAGTATCTTTAAATACTTCGTGAATTTATATATTTTTGGGAACTACAAAACTGTGATCATTATTAGTTTCTGGCCTGTCGTTCGACGGAATTTTAATATTATATATAAATTGGTATCGATTTTGAATTTAATCGAGTATTTAGGAACAAATTCTGGACCTTAGGAGCAATAACTAACTTCATCGCATATCGTAAGTTAAAACTAAATTTGTAAAAAATAATTCGGAAATTGATAGTGATGTAAGTATTGTACATTAGCGAGAATTTTGGGAATAAACAAAAAGTAATCTACATTTTTTTTATTTTGCTCCTGTCCTTACTGTTCGTATCGGCCTTAGTCAGCAACTATTTTTATTCCTTTATTAATTTATTATACTGTTAGATAATCATATTATTATCGCAATATAATATTATCAAATATCGTATTTGCTTGTATTATATGCAATCACGTAATGTCTGCAATGTCACACACTTGGATTTTTCCAACCATAAGCTGTGGGATCGCACTTCTAAACGATATCTGTTTTGTAATCCATCCGCATTCATACTTAGTTTTGTTAGGAATTCAATATATACAGACGTACATTGTTTTGTTATTATACATGTATTAACACTTTACGTTTATTGGCAAAGCTTGTGTCGACAACGAGTCGCGTATTGGCAACGACGCGACTAGCTCTATAACAAACAGTACTAGAGCACTTCAATTTTAATAACTGCAGCTCAATTTGTGTATTGTTCAATAGTGATAATTTATATTGTGATATTTTTATTCCAAATACTAACATGTGATAAGGAATATAAAAGCAATAAGGTAATAAAATAAAGTACGAACTTAACGTTATTTGACGTTGAAATTATGGAAGATAGAGTTGTTACCGTATCAGCGAATGTTGATAATAGTAAAAATGAATATACGGTGGATTTGGATGCAGCCCTGGCCATAGCAGGTATGTAAATACTTAATTGGTAACTAGTCATAAAATAAATAAGTATATTTCATGATATCGGCACAAAATAAATATCAATTAATGGATCATTAATTTACAACAAATATGTACAAAACTTTTTATAAAAAATCATTTAAACGACCTTCAAAGTGAGTTTACACTAATAAAAAGTATAAAATAGCGAGGTAGGAATTGTTATCAGTAAAGTATTTCATACTTTGAAGGCGGTATTTTTTTTTTGTTTATTTTTTATTTTACAATTTTGAGTTTCATATGCATTCTCAATATCTTTAAAGGTTCACTGAACTAGGTTATTCATATCATTAGTATGTATGATCATTATGCTCTATTTTGTTGAGGTATTACCATCATATCCTCGAAGTTCATGGTCAATTTATAGATGTAGTCCCAACATCGGAATCTACCGTGACATAATTCAGTTCAAACCATCCAAATCACATAAGCCGTGTCCGAGTAATCGGTGATTTTTTTATTATTGAAAACTGTTTTACAAAGAATAAAACCGACTTCAAAGTAAACTAAGAAGTAATTAAATCCTGCAGGGCGATTGTCAAACGCTCTCGTTTTCGTGAAACCGATAGCGAGGGTCTCGTAAGTTGTTATAATTTTGGTTTTGTGTAACATTTATGCCAAAATAGTCGCTGGCTTCATTTGAAATAAGTTAATTGTAATAGTTTTCAATTTTGCTATCATTTGTGTTACGTAATACCCAAATTATAAAAAGTTTTGAGAGCCTCGCTATCGGTTTCCCGATAACGAGAGCATTTGACAATCACCCTGCTGATCTGACAATGGGACCAAACGGGAAGTGTACCCTTCAGAACAAAAAAGATCGGAAACCAAATCGATTAATTAATGACGGAGTTATGAGGTAACATACATAAAAAATACAACCGAATTGAGAACCTCCTCCTTTTTTAAGTCAGTTAAAAACACCCGTCCAACATAGAACCTCCTAATTTTTTTTTAAGTCGGTTAAATAAAATTCCATATACAGAAAATGTCCCCGAGTCTGCCGCAACTGATTTAAAACAGGATAGGTACTTTACAGTGAGGTATGATATAAAATGGAATGAGACAAACTATCAAGAGGACCCCTAGTAGTTTTAATAAGGTTTTGGAATCGTTTAGTGCAGATACTTTTCGCAAAGCCAAAATAAATTGTATACTGGTTGTCCTTCGGTACGTATTGTGAACACACAGTTTTAATTGTAGGCACAGTTTGAATTATATTTGAGGATTTGTAACTAATTGTGACATTAGATGTTATTGTTTGTAATACCGTGCGTAATGAGTCATTACTAATGACCCATTACAGACAGCATACTGTTGGTTGCCATCGCAACGGCTTTTGTAATGGAAATGCGGTATCTGTTGTTGGGAAATTTCGAAGATCCTATTTGAATAACGCTAAATGCTCGGCCTTTTGACCGAATGATCTACGGAAACATGGTAGGCCCAGTAGAACTGCCCGCAATAACTGAATTTTACTATAGACAAAGCACAAAAATTACAACTGAAAAGATCGTTTTTTAGTTAAATGTAAGAAAATGATAATTTTATGATTCCGTATTTTTTTGTCTGCTATGGATAGTATGAATAAAGTTTTGATAAATAATGATGCCTATGAATAAAATTTGTGTATGAGTCGCTGTTCGAATAACACTAATTTTATTTTCCTAATGTTTTTGGTGCAGCCACACCTTAAGGTCACTGAGACCCGATTTTACGCCTATAAACGGTGTTAGCACTATCTATAACTCTATCATATAGCTGAAGAGTTTTTGAGAGTATAATATACATAAATACAACGCGCTAATCTCAACGCGGTCATTTGTGCGGACATGCAGGTATAAACGTATTTGAAAAAAATATTTTGTGTTAGCCCGTTTATTGAGCATAGCTATAGGCTATACCTACTCACGGGTGAAACTGCGGGGCATTGCTGCCACTATATGGGTACTTATCAAATATTCCAAAGATAATGAATTCTTCCAGGTATTGGTTGGTACAACATAAAGTATTGCCTGGTGCTGGCATTGTTCCTAGTAGCATCGATGCTGGAACCAGTGGGCTACTCATACGTGCTGCCTGCATCGTTATGTGATCTCAACATGACTGATTCCCAAAGAGGATTTATTGCTTCTATGCCTTATATTGGTAAGTATCACCAAAAGGGTCATTTCAATGGAATATGAAGCGATCTTATCCTTTTTATACGACGAAGTCAGTAAACAAGGCGTACGGCCCTTCTGATGGTAAGCGGTTACCGTAGCCAGATGGACGCTTGCACCACACGGAGCAACGCTCACGCGTTACCGTCGACCCTTCCTCTCTCCCCAATGAGATGTGGCGAACTTACTCACGCGCATGTCAATACAACGTTTTTGGCTGCGGTATTCAGACAGGTGGAGGTACTTCCCCAGCGCTCTACGCTATGTTCTACCTCTCTTATTGACGGGTTCGCAATTATCTGTGGGTGGCTACGCATCCCAGGCGGAAAGGCAGCATTATATTAGCGTCCGCTACGGAAGAAACGCACCGTGTCGAAGCCATAAAAAATAATAAGCGAGCGGCTTTTATGATGTATGAATTGTATGATGACGTAGTTTCAATTCGATTCGACTTGATTTGGTACGACTCCAGCGATCACTTATGGTAGGTCTACCTACGCCACGCAAGTAGGGCATCGAGAACCGGCCATATTTCGAGAGCCGGTTTTTTCGGTTCCGATTCTAATCCAGGTTCTTATTGCAACCCTCAGAACCGGGAATTCCCAGTTCTTTTGGAACCGGGAAAAACCGGTTCCGATGCCCTAACGCAAGCGGAGCCTCGAACGAGCGTTCGGCTCACGCTCGACCAATGCCAATGGCGGTTTTTTGACGAAACAGGGATACACATCGCGCTCGTGCTGTAAGCTCGTTGTAAGTCCACACTTGAAATCGCGAGAGACGAGCGAAGAGCAGCTCGGCTCGCCGCTCGTGCTCGGCTCGTGTAGCGTAGACCCACCTTTGTACTACTTACAAATATATCTAATATGCATCTTCTACTTGCAATATTTCTTATTCAACAATTGTATGTGAAGGTCTTCGTTAACGACAATTCATTCTGATGGAAATCAATTGAAGCAATAAATGAAATTGTATCGTCTAGACAAGGACAAAGTCAAAAAGTTTGTCTATCATCCTACCTATCTGAAAGGATGGAAAACTAGAAAATAAGCAATAAAGGAATTTAAATCCTCAAGATTTAAAAAGCCACAATTGACAGCCTATAATTTATCTATCCGTATACTAAAAAAAGAGACAAACACAGCCAGATACTAACTAGTAAAAAAGATAACGAATTAACGATAATATAAAATAGATAAAAGATAAGTAACCTTTGCTTATGATAGCTTCTCTATATGTATGTAGTAATAATAGCTCAGTGTAAAAAAGTGGCTTTTTGAATTTCTTCAGTTATTGGCAAGATATGCAGATTGATTGATACTCTTGTATTTTAAAGATTTGCGAAACACCAAAAACTACATGCCTCAAATGCACTGTGACTGTGGTGAATAGAGAAGCATTTGTGTACAGGGTCTATTAAGTCTTAGAACCAATACTTTTGAACTTGTGAACGTAATCTTTTCTGTTTATTTTATTCGTAGGTATAGTACTAACATCATACCCGTGGGGTTACCTGGTGGATACTCAAGGAAGAAAGCGAGTGATCATCATTAGTTCACTGGTTGCTGGCAGTTTCGGCATATTAGCCGCATTCATGCCAAACCTTATTAGTTTTGCAGTCTGCAAATTCCTTGCTTCTCTCTGGTATGATTTTTATTTTTTCTAAAAATGAATTTGCTGCTGTTGGTATTTATATTACCTACTAGTTTTTGCCATGCATATATCCTATTCCAGGACCTATCACTATTGGGGAAATCCAAGTACATATACAGGGTGTTGTTTTGGTCGGCGACAAGCGACCCAGGAGCGGTAGTACAAAATATATATTCCCCAAAAATGGACATCATTCCATTAAATACTGTAAATATGTTGAGAAATACCTTATTCAATTTGAAATAAAATTACCACAAAGTATGGTTACTAGGCACGTGCACAGACTAGAGCTAGGCACAAGCCGCCATCGCCCCACCCCTTTACTCCCTCGTACTCCCGTTGAGTATTATGTCTACACTTTAGCTTATTACATGATTTTCAAAATTTTAATTTTTTTATTTTTATTATTAAAAAAAATAAAGTATTTTTTTTATATTTTTTTTGGCACCGTATCATTTGTATTATCGACCCTGAGTCGCTCGTCGCTGACCAAAACAACAACCTGCTTTGGTATTCTGAAACGTTTTTGACAGCAACCGACGACGACTCCGTTGTGACGGTTAGTCCGGGAGGTAGCGTTGCAAACACAAAAGTCATAGTAAGCCGGCTGACGTTGAAATGTATAGTTGATCTTATATGACTAATAAGTGAACCGACCGTCTGCTCAAGTAAGTGCTCAAGTCTTCTACATCCGTCATCAGCCACTGCCAGTAAAAAAAAAAGACATAGTACGCCGGCTCAAACTTGTTTCATAAGTATTTGACATAATACTGAGCTGAAAAAAATCGTCTGCTGCATGGTGGAGGGGGGAACACGCGTCAGCTGCTCGCATGAATTTGTAAAAAAAAAAGTTTACCCCTGCCGTAACCTTCCAATCCTAAACCCACCGCGGGTGCATCGCTGATGCGTGGTTCACATATTAGTCATTCAAGATCTATTGAAAAAGATGGCCATCGATCGGCGTATTAATACTACCTAAAATGCATCAGTACCTCCCGGACTATTGCATGTCGAAACAATTGAATACTTGAATAGGTCAAAAGAATTAAAATGGGCTGGAAGGTGTATTGTAAACATCAACTGCGCTCTGCGAGTGGATTTCATTTATTTTAAGAGTGTAGTCCTTGAAAACTGCCAAAACGACTGTTACGGTTTGTAAGAAAAATCTTCGATATCGTACGTTTAAAAAACATTTAAAAAGCATTTTACAATCTTAAAAGGTATACCTACAATGTTATCACGTTATATTTGTAAAATAATCCTTCATTTCCAACAAAAAAACTCGATAAAATCTCTCAAAACCACAAAATATACCTTTGCTGTTAGCAACATTTATAGTATTTCGAATGAATTAACTAAAATCTTAGTGGTTAAATAAAAACACAAAAGGGTTGAACCCCAACGCTACCTTTTCAGTTTTTTACAATATCAATCCATAAAATATTAAAATATTCTTTGCTTTTGCATGAAAACCGTGCGCCATTTTCCATAGTAATTACTATGGAGCGGTTGTCATATTTTGAATTTGTATAAATTCGAATGCGCGCATAAAAATCATCCAGTGTCCTCCTCGAGTCCAAAGTGAGAGCACGTCGCTTTGATGCTCGCTGAAGGTCGCCACCGTCTTGTGTCATTGACATAAAGGTAGGTCGTGACTGCTGAGGTAAAATAAAGAAAGAAAATACATTTATTGATTTATCAAGGTACGAGATTTTATTTAAATTAGGTATTTGTACTAACTTATTCAATGTTTTTACATTTCTTATTAATTATTATTATTAAAGCCCGACCGGAAATATATGATGATACATAATAAAATTCTAAAAGGTATTTGATAGAACTCGGGATCACAAAACATGAATCTTCTCAAAATTTTGAAAACGTGTCCGCCATGTCGAACTTTTTAGACACTGCACCGATTGCTTTCAAAATCGATATTTGAGAGACCTTGGGGTCACAAAACAAGAATATTTTCTCAGAAGTTTGAAAAAGTGTCCGCCATGTTGAACTTTTTAGATACTGGTCCGATTGCTCTCAAAATCGATATTTGAGAAACCTTGGTGTCACAAAACAAGAATCTCTTCTCAAAATTTTGAAAAAGTGTCCGCCATTTTCAACTTTTTAGATACTGCACCGATTGCTTTCAAAATCGATATTTGAGAGACCTTGGGGTCACAAAACAAGAATCTTTTCTCAGAATATTGAAAAAGGGTCCGCCATGTTGAACTTTTTAGACACTGCACCGATTGCTTTCAAAATCGATATTTGAGAGACCTTGGGGTCACAAAACAAGAATCTTTTTTCAGAATTTTGAAAAAGTGTCCGCCATGTTGAACTTTTTAGACACTGCACCGATTGCTTTCAAAATCGATATTTGAGAGACCTTGGGGTCACAAAACAAGAATCTTTTTTCAGAATTTTGAAAAAGTGTCCGCCATGTTGAACTTTTTAGATACTGGTCCGATTGCTATCAAAATCGATATTTGAGAAACCTTGGCGTCACAAAACAAGAAACTCTTCTCAACATTTTGAAAACGTGTCCGCCATGTTGATCCTTTTAGATACTGGTCCGATTGCTCTCAAAATCGATATTTGAGAGTCATCGGGGTCACAAAACAAGAATCTATTCTCAAAATTTTGATAAAGTGTCCGCCATTTTGAACTTTTTAGATACTGGTTCGATTGCTCTCAAAATCGATATTTGAGAGTCCTCAGGGTCACAAAACAAGAATCTATTCTCAAAATTTTGATAAAGTGTCCGCCATTTTGAACTTTTAGATACTGATCCGATTGCTCTCAAAATCGATATTTGAGAGTCCTCGGGGTCACAAAACAAGAATCTATTCTCAAAATTTTGATAAAGTGTCCGCCATTTTGAACTTTTAGATACTGATCCGATTGCTCTCAAAATCGATATTTGAGAGTCCTCGGGGTCACAAAACAAGAATCTATTCTCAAAATTTTGATAAAGTGTCCGCCATTTTGAACTTTTTAGATACTGGTTCGATTGCTCTCAAAATCGATATTTGAGAGTCCTCGGGGTCACAAAACAAAAATCTATTCTCAAAATTTTGATAAAGTGTCCGCCATTTTGAACTTTTTAGATACTGGTTCGATTGCTCTCAAAATCGATATTTGAGAGTCCTCGGGGTCACAAAACAAGAATCTATTCTCAAAATTTTGTAAGTGTCCGCCATTTTGAACTTTTTAGATACTTTCAACATGGCGGACACTTTTTCAAAATTCTGAGAAAAGATTCTTGTTTTGTGACCCCGAGGACTCTTAGATATTAATATTGAGAGTAATCGGACCAGTATATAAAAAATTCAACAAGGCGGATTTTTTTTTACAATTTTGAGAATAGATTCTTGTTTTGTGAATCCGAGGACTCTCTAATATCGATTTTTAGAGCAATCGGACCAGTCTCTAAAAAGTTCAACATGGCGGACACTTTTTCAAAATTCTGAGAAAAGATTCTTGTTTTGTGACCCCGAGGACTCTCAAATATCGATTTTGAGAGCAATCGAATCAGTATCTAAAAAGTTCAAAATGGCGGACACTTTTTCAAAATTTTTAGAATAGTTTCTTGTTTTGTGACCCCGAGGTCTCTCAAATATCGATTTTAAAAGCAATCGGACCAGTATCTAAAAAGTTCAACATGGCGGACACTTTTTCAAAATTCTGAGAAAAGATTCTTGTTTTGTGACCCCGAGGACTCTCAAATATCGATTTTGAGAGCAATCGGACCAGTATCTAAAAAGTTCAACATGGCGGACACTATCAAAATTTTGAGAATAGATTCTTGTTTTGTGACCCCGAGGACTCTCAAATATCGATTTTGAGAGCAATCGAACCAGTATCTAAAAAGTTCAAAATGGAGGACGCTTTATCAAAATTTTGAGAATAGATTCTTGTTTTGTGACCCCGGTGACTCTCAAATATCGATTTTGAGAGCAATCGGACCAGTATCTAGGACCAGTAATTTTGACTAACGAACATTAATTCATTTATACAGGGTGTTGTTTTGGTCGGCGACAAGCGACCCAGGAGCGGTAGTACAAAATATATATTCCCCAAAAATGGACTTAATTCCATTAAATACTGTAAATATGTTGAGAAATACCTTTTTCAATTTGAAATAAAATTACCGCAAAGTATGGTTACTAGGCACGTGCACAGTCTAGAGCTAGGCGCAAGCCGCCATCGGCCCACCCCTTTACTCCCTCGTACTCCCGTTGAGTATTATGTCTACACTTTAGCTTATTACATGATTTTCAAAATTATATTTTTTTTATTTTTATTATTAAAAAAAAATAAAGTATTTTTTTTATATTTTTTTTAGCACCAGTATCATTTGTATTATCGACCCCGAGTCGCTCGTCGCTGACCAAAACAACGACCTGTATACATATATAGTTATGTAATAAATCTAAAATGTTAAAAATAGTAATTGCTGAGTTTATTACTGGCATTTCTCAGCAAATGCAACTTTCCAAACCGGTATTGATGATTTTGATTTGATTTACTACCATGACTTTTTATTTCAATAGAAAAAACCAAAAAGTCAAAGACACGTAAAAAATATATGGAATAGTCTATTTACAAGCTTTCATTTGATACCCATATTGAAATAACGAAACTTTTATTTTTAATACCCCCCCCCCCCTATTTTTTTATTCTTAGGCGCCATATAAAAATAATATACCCTATGACACTCCCCCAGTCAAGGCGAATCTAACGACACCTCATATGCTTAAATCCATCAAGCCGTTTAGGCTGCAGAGCGGCACAAATAAATAGACATACATACATACATACATACATACATACATACACTCGAAAAACATAACCCTCCTTCCGGGTCAGTCGGGTAATTAGGTACCAAAAATAGTATTCGCCATACTGTGCTCGTGCGGCGGGCGGGGCGGCGCGCGTGCAATGTCACCACACAGCATAGTACCTAGTTAACTACATTGTACGCGTGTGAAGCCGAGGCGGGTCGCTAGTAAGTTATAAGAATAATCTGTGGCAAAAATTTCAAGATTCTGGACCTTACGATCTAGCTGTGTGTGGATCAGTCATTACGCCATTTTCTCTTTGTATATACCTATATGGATTTAAGTAAGTAAAGGTAAAGTAGTTGTTAAGATTGATATAAAAATAACACAGTTAATCAATATTCTCAATAAAGAAAAATATCAAGAATGATCCGGTACTGCTTACCTAATTAGCACGAATCACGCGAACACTGTGGCTCCAACCTTTTCTATTGCCAATATTGCCATCTCTTTTACCACGGCTACTCGCAAACTGCGGGGCGGCGAGTGAATAGCTAATACATTGCGCTGTTTCTATAACATGCTTACTAATCTTACAGGCGCGAACTCGCACTGTATAAATAATTATTCCATTGCGCCGTAAATCATAGTTGTCTGTCTCAAAGCAATGTGTAATATAACTGTGAGACGCATCTGTGTAGGCAGAATGTGTCGATGTGTGAGCTCTATGAGAAATTACCACGCTCGAGGACTAGGCTCTTAATGATCTGAGTCGTAATCCCAAGCTAAGCAAACTTATGATATGGAAACTAGATAAAGGCTAATTTTATTTCATATTTTAGTAAAACTTTAATGTACTGAATATACCAATTTTAAAGGTTTAATATGAAGGCTATTCATTGGTTTAACTTTATCTTAATATTACGACTTAAACTTCACAAAAAGAAAGCTAGATATAGCGCCCATATTTTGAAAATATTGAAACAATTAACATTTTTTCACGAATAATGTTTAATAACATACTCGTATGTAAGTACATACTACTAAATTGACGAGGTATTTTTTTATAAGGAATAATAAAAATAAGCCAGATATCAAAGACTTCTATATAGAATTTGGAAGAATTTTAGCATTTCCAGTAAATAAAAATGCATTGACTTTGTAGTGCTGTGCACAATTTAATCAATGTTTATTTCAACAAGAATAGTTTAAGAATTACTCGCCAAAAGTCTCAACTGTTGAGCTTGACGACGTTTTTCCAAGATATCTTCATCATTGGCTGATTTAAGGATGCCCATAATATGACTTATCCGAGCTGCAGATATCTGAAATATGTATACCAACTCTGTAACCACTATAAAATTAGTATCATCATCATATTCTGTCACGAGATGTCCTCTGCTGAACTGGGCCTTTGTTTTTGACTGATTTCGACAAAGAACAGTCTTGGATTTATAATAAATAATTTGTAATAAAACATACTTACTTCAAATATCATAACATTACACAGAAACTATCATAAATGAAAGTGATCCACAAAGTGACAGGTTTTTTTTTATAATGGATACATAATACGACCTTAATAGGAGCTTCCTAAAATTAAACATTAATTAATTGACCAATTGAAAAATGTAGCACCGCACTACGAATGTATAGAGAATAGACCGCGACGACGGACGTCGTCGTCGTCAGCTGTCAAAAAAGAACAGAATTGCACTACTGTATAGTTTTAGTTTTTATCATAATCGGCGTTGAGACTCCTTTGAGCATTTTTCGCTATTCCCTACACTTTAGGCTTTATCCATCCATGGCCACTTAAAAAATCACCTGTATACCAAACATAATTTCTGCCAAAACGAAATTGAGTAGGTAGTCGGACGAACCTTGCGCATTCATAATATTATACAGATGTGGCTCCATAAATATGGATCAAATTAAAATTCCTGCTATTTTAAATGCCCAATAAGCCGAACCATATATTAACTTTATAGTGATTTTAAAATAATCAGATATTGTTTTATTATCGCCAGCATAGCATGTCCAGCAGCAGTGCCGTTCTCCTTCATA
The DNA here is from genome assembly GCA_951394255.1 of Polyploca ridens. Lineage (NCBI taxonomy): Eukaryota > Metazoa > Arthropoda > Insecta > Lepidoptera > Drepanidae > Polyploca > Polyploca ridens. Next base: position 13,246,123 of record OX596251.1, read on the forward strand.
GGTGAATTATTACCCTACAAGTACAGAGATGTGATGATCTCGATCTCAACTGGATTGCAAATTGGAGGAGTTGCTATGGTGCCATGTAAGTTCACTCGCAACATTTGTTTACTGCCTTGATTAATTAAGATCATCAAAGTTTGTAAAATTTGGCTCTCCTTAAGAAAAATAACGACAGTCGAGATAGATTTGAAAGAACAATTAAATCGGATGTCTTGAATGTTGAGTCCAAGCTTTGGAAATAAGATGACCATATCTTTCAATGAGTCGATAACAGATCTAGAAGCTATTTTTATTGCTCTCAAAACGCGATCGGGCAACGAGTCAAAGAGCCCCAAATCACAATCTCGGTACCTCCATCAAAAGTTGTTCAGATCCAGCACTCCTGGTGGACTTACATTACAATTAGCTGAGCCTCTGAACCTTTCGGTACTTCATGTTCAGAGCCTATGTTCACCAGTAGACATTTCAAGGCTGAATTATTCTGGGTGTAGAATGTTTTTTATTTATACTAATTTGTCGGCAAATATAGCCTATCTGTGATTAGTTACTAGCCCAGTCAAGCTGCTCTTTGAGCGAAAAAAACGCTATGCTCTACCTCTCTTACTGTCTTTTTATTAACTGACTTCTTTTCTTCTAGTATTGGCCTGGGCGATACTACCATTGGACTTCAGAATAAACTTTGGCGCGTATTACTTCCGCTCATGGCGTTTACTCAACATTGCTTACTCAAGTTTCTTCATCCTAAGTGCAATATTGTTGATATGTGGACCTGAGAGTCCAAAGTATCTTGTATCTCAGGGAAACCATGATGAAGCCATTAAAGTATTGCAAGTGATGTATGCGGGGAATAAAGGAAAATCACCTGAAGATTATCCCGTAAGTTTTATTTTAACCATTATGGGGGCGAACAAGTATAGGATCTGCCTGATAGTAGACTGATACCTTAGCGGAGTAAAGTTTTGAAGCAATGCTTGCTGTTTAGAGAGATAGAGTACCATATCGTTTATTCGCTCAAAGAGCAGCTCGAATGGGGAAGTACCTCCGCCTTACAGAATCCCGCAGCCAAAGAACTTTATGTTGTGTTCCTGCGCGTGAGTAAGGTCGCCAGAGCTCATTGGGGAGGGGAGAAGGGTCGGTAATGCGTGAGTGATGCCTCGTGTGCTGCAAGCGTCCATATGGCTATGGTACCCGCTTACCATCAGGCAGGCCGTGTTTACCGACATCGTCGTATAAATAGTAGTTCCAGTAATGTGGAATGCCTTGTCGAAGGGCGGGGGCGGGGAGCTATTGTTATTGGAAAACAACGTGAGGAAACCATCTCATAAACCTGCTGCGATGTTTTGTTTTAGCTGCATAAAAAAAACTAAATATTGTCATATTTATGACTATTTTGCTTTATTTCAGGTAAAACATCTTACATCAAATTATCAAAGACAAAAAAGCAATTTTATAGTATCGCTAAAAACTCAAACATTACCTTTACTGAAACCATCGTATTTGAAATGGTTAGCTTTGCAAGGCTTTTTATTGTTTGGTTTATTTTCTACGTAAGTCTTTTCTAATGTTTCCTTATAATACAACTCTGTGTCACAACGTATATTTTACAAGCGCATTTCGATACAAAATAAGACAAATAAAATCAGCAATTTATCTGCTCAATCTGTGCTAAACTTCAAACATTCAGTCATAGAGTAAAGTGCATTCAGTAAAACAATAATATTATAATCTTACTTGTCTTTTGTCCTTCTTTGACGTCGGATGTCAAATAAGGACGTAACACAATGTTAATGTTAATACAAAAAGTTACATTCAAATCCATTTATTCAATATAGGCCCTAGTAGGGCACTTACGAAGGTCAAAGCTACTGAAGATACCACCAGTTCGTAAATCGGCCTCCAGAGATGGCCTTTGGTAAGCCCTTAGTGCTTATGTCGCTATGTCGCTTTTGACAGCCCATATCCATGTGCCCAAAAAATCTAACAGTTCGGTAAGGAGAATCAAATATGACTTCTACTTACTTTAGTATATGATCCTGCCGTGTTATCATTTCATTGAAAACAAATTTTGACTGAAAAGAATAATAAATTATTCACGAATTATTGTTTTCGTCAAAAATGTATTTAGTTACTTTTATTATTTTCTCCTATCATAATTATTTTTCAGAGGAAATGGACTGTATATGTGGATACCTGATATTTTGAACAGAGTGCTAACAGGACAGGGGGAAAGTCAAACGGCATGTATGGTCATCGCTCAGAGATTTAATAACGTTAGTATTTTTACTCAAAAACATTTACTGCAATAACAGATATTTTTACAAATTCAGAGTTGATCTCAAACCGTCTAATTAATAAATAAGGTGTAAGTCAAGTATAGTTAAACCTAGGATTTAAATATATCCGTCACTTTCTAATGTCATATAAACAAAAAGAGATGAGGCTATCTTAATTCCTGGTTATTACAAGACTGACTTACACCTTATTAAATTAATAAGGGGGAAAGTCATTAGCTACGTCATTCTGACATCACATTTAGTAATAAGTAGGTACCTATCCAGACTGTTTTATTTTTGTATATCACATAATAAACATCCCGTCAAGTTATTCAGTAATATTTTTGTATTTATGTTTAAGACGACAACAGGAGAATGCAACGACTCAATAGACAATATGACGTTTTTGATCAACTCTGTTGCAAGCGTCATATGTGCGATTATATCAACGGGCATTAGTCCCACAGTGAAGTTCATTGGCAAAAAGACACTTTTAGTTGCAGTGTATTTTACGCTAGGATCATTTTGTATACTATCCAATTTGATAACTAATGATATAGTTATCGCCGTGCTACTATCATCATTGTCTATGCTGGGTCTTGGAATAGGACCTATCAATGCGTACGCTGTTGAAACTTATCCTACGCATTTGAGGTAAGTTTGGCTTACGTTGTGTTACTTACTGTTATGTCGTTCTATTGTTCTGTAAGGACACAGAATCGACCCTGAACAGATGTTCATTCATCGGTGGAGTAACTATAATTACCCACACAAGCTGTTCTTTACTTTGTAATTCTCCAATCTAAAATATTATTCTTATTCTTTTTTACTTTAGGTTTTTTTATTTACATATGTTTTGTATAACGCTTAATTCTGCCAAACTGTATAGAAATTTTGTGGATACAGTTCTCATTTTTAAAGTTTTATTAAAGTAACACACGAACAAAACATACTTACATACAATTAAAGTCGTTATTTGGTTAGCAATCTCCGTACAATATGGCGTCAATACAGATGTAGATGAAAGTGAGTTTGTTGTTTGTTTGTTACGCCTTCACGCCTCAACTACTCAACGGATCATCATGAAAGGCATGCAGATAGCCTATGGTATGGAGAAGAACATAGGCTACTTTTTATCCCGGGAATGCGGGTGAAACCGCGGGGGACAGCTAGTAGTTTAAATTGGGTTTTTCAGTGATAGGCTTTGTTTTTGACCACAATCGCACTATGGAAAGTGATAATGTTAGCACAAAAAGCCTAGCCTCATACCGGTAGGTGCGTGGCGACAGATTTTCATCATTATGTAGTATTATCATATAGGTAATCATCTTATTATAAAGCTCAGAGTCACTCAGCGAGCTATGCTCGGAATTTCTCTACGACAGGGTCCGAAATATGAACATTCGTAGTGGAACGAAAACGACCGACATAGCTCGTAGAGTTAGTAAGCTGAAGTGGCAATGGGCAGGCCACATCGCTCGAAGAGCCGATAACCGCTGGGGAAGAAAGGTTCTCGAGTGGCGACCACGTACTGGAAAGCACCGAGCGTGACGACCTCCCACCAGATGGACCGACGACCTGCAGGGCTATTTTAAAACGTCGGATTCGATATAGGAAACGGATTCAAAAAAAATCCACGTGAATTTAAACAATTGCTATTTTAATTTCCGAAAACTTTTCGATGAATCGAATTGATATTTCCGTAAAGAAACATCAAAAATATTCGAATTCGGATATTAAAATACCAATAGTCTCAGTCGTTTTTGAATCCGTTTCCGATATCGAATCCGAGCGTTTTAGAATAGCCCTGCTGGTCAGAGTCGCTGCATGGGCACCGCTGGCTGTAAGCGGCCTAAAACCGTTCGAAGTGGAAGTCAATGGAGGAGGCCTATGTTCAGCAGTGGACATCCATAGGCTGATATGATAAATCATCTTATTTACATACTAATATATTTTCATTTGTTATTCAATATAGAGGTATGGCAGTAAGTTTGATCATGATGATTGGCCGCTGTGGGTCTATAACAGGAGCCAATGTTGCCGGTGCGCTACTAAATGCCGCATGTGATTCTACGTTCTACGTTTTTGGAGGATTACTTTATTGTAAGTACCAATATATTTTCCGGAGTAGTCACTTTAAAATAAGCTTAGGTACGTTTTTTGCATTGCGTTTCTTCTATTCATAATTGTATTGACAGAATGTGTCAGGAATGCCTAGGATTGACGGGCCAGTTGCCGCGGTTGGGTCGTTGGTTCTCGATTCACACACAGGACTGTATTTGTGTGCATGAACCTGTCTGTCTGTCCTGCCGGGCTATTGCGTATCTTTGGTGGTAATCGTAACGAACACCATTAATTATTTCAAGCAATGACGCGCACGCGATATGACGCGACGATGACCATTCGCGGGCCCTGATTGGATGAAATTTATTAATGGTGTTCGTTACGATTACCACCAAAGTTACGCGGTAGAGCCCCTGAGTCTGGGTGTAATTATGTATATTAAGTATGTATTTACAAACAAAAAGTAGTATATGTAGGTAGTATATCACTTGTCTGGTTTCCATAGTACAAGCTCTGCTTAGTTTAGGCCCATGTGTGAGGAATGTCCCAGGATATTTATTTATTTTTGCGAGTACTAGCGAATAACTGACCTTCATGGTTTACTAATAGTTTCCTCATTCCTCGAGATGTTTTGCATCACCAAAAACTCAAGCAATTTGAACTCAAACCAACTACTATCGTTGCGTCATTTGTTTTATAAGTATGGATAACATATGATAAGTTATGGACCACGTAGTTCGTATTCATTATGATTCCTGTGTATTAAGGTTCAGGGGGCCTACCACAAACTCTTAAAACAATGTTATTATAACCTTATTTGACTTTTGTCTTTCTTTGACATCCGGCGTCAAAACGGGACAAAAGACAAATAAGGTTATTTTAACCCAGTTCCATGTTCTTCTGTTTCAGTTTGCGGTCTACTCAGTTTATTTTTATTACCAAGCTACAGAGTAGCCCCAGCGAAGGACCCTAAGAAAAAAGAAGAAACCAAATTATGATATTTACTTAAAAAGATCTCAATTAACCTCTAATAGTAAATGTGTAAACAATAAAGATTTTTTATATTCTATTGTAAATGGATTTATTACCAACCCTTATTCCACTAATCAATGCAAACCGAAAAATATAATATTTCTAGCGACATAAACGCAAAATTTACAAATTCTATCTCATAATTTCTCAAGTATGTAAATTATCTTGTAATATTATTTTATTACTTAAGATTAAACATTAAAAACATCATAAAGCCATAATTTAGCCTTTATGACTCAATGTTAAGCCCAAACCAACATATTATGCAATTCTACATCCATGTAATGAACACTATGCTAGCATAGTGTTCATTACCATGAACACAGAAACTTTCTGTGTCTTCATGGAAGGTACTTAATTTGGATCTGACCAATACTGGATTAAGCCAGCGCCAGCTCTGTAGCAAATGTATTCAAAGCCTTTGGTTCAGGCGCAAATCCAGCATTATAAGAGTTGGTCACCGCAGAGATCATTATAGCTCGTTGCTAACTCTTGCTTGCTAGGTTTGAGTAGCTATTCCAAAAGAACAGTTATCAAGGTCTGAGATTGCGTATCTTAGGAAACATCGGTTAGGGAAAATATCATTTGATTTGCTCAACATATATGTAATATACCTATATATGTCGCGGATAATGTAAAATTAAAAAAAAAAGAGAAGCAATTTCTACAGATTTTATGATAAGATAACATAGTAGGTAATTATGGTAGTTCAATTTTAGAATCTAGATAGCTGTGTTTATTACATCAGCAAATTTACAGTGAAATGACTATATAATTCGCAAATAAAGTATTAATTTTCCTTCATTGTAAGTATGACGCTCAAACCGCCACTGGTTTAAAAATTATCTATCATTCTTTATGGCTACCGAGATAAAGTAAAATGTTATATTTATTAGTTTTGTTATATCTGAACTCGACAAACGACCGCATTTTAGGTTGCCTAATTTACTATTAGAATATATTATTATTACTACTGATAGTATTAGATTACGATTTGTACGATAACTTTTGAAAGGGTTTTGTAGCCATGTGAACTCTATTTCTTTAAATTAATTTTGTCTTGTAAAGCATGTGGAATTGATACAAGAAGAATTAATTCAAATAGATCTTAAAATACTTCTAATTGGTAGTATTTTAGAGTGTAAAGTGTATGAACTATATCTGAACAATGGAGGCCCCAGTAAAGACAGTCGCAGAGAATGTTGAGGACTGCGAGAACCATACTGCTGATTTGGATCAAGCTTTAAATGTAGTAGGTGGGTGAGTCCTGGATATTATATCTTTGCTCGGCTTTTTAAATAAATAAAATAATAAATAATATGACATAGAAGCGTACATATTGAAGGACATACAACAAGCATACAGTACGCCTGATGGTAAGCAGTTATAGTAAGAGGCACGAGTCTAGAGCACGATTGATTCGTCAGTCGATGCTCGTCGTCTATTGGATTCTTGCGTGTCATTTGGCTACTGTGATTTGGCCGCGCGAGCTTGCCCCCACTCCTGCCTATCTGTGCTCACGACTCGTGCCTCATACTGTACCGTAGCCTATAGATGGTTGCAACACTGGGACTGTGCTGGCAGCGGAAGAAACAAAATGCAGTGTCATTGCGGGCCCTAGGGTAGAGTGAAAGGAGAGGTCACTTCAGGCGTCAGCTACCCAGGGTGTGCCAAAATGCCAAATTCGAAAATATTCTATAATCAGAGGCACGCGGCTGCTCGACGTAAGTCCGCGAAAAGACCAAAGAATATCTTATTCTACCCTGATCAATGGCTATAGGTAGGTATATAGGGTATGCTAAATGTCATTTGGTACCACATTGCTGGTCACACTGCCAGCACAGCGTCTACCCATGGCACTCCGACTACCATATTCATCGTTAATTCTCAATTTGAGATCATCAATAAATAATCAGATTCAGGAGTATGATAAGTTGATCGAATATCTCTCAGATATGTCAATGTAAACAACGAAAGTGATATATACGCTCTATATGCGAAAGTTAGCATCTATTAGATACAATTCCCAAATTATTTATTAAATGAGCATTGATTTTTTGACAGGTATCGGATGGTACAACATCAAATACAGCGTAGTATCATCACTATTCCTCGTAGCAAGTGTATTAGAACCATTCGGCAATTCTTACCTGCTGCCAGCAGCTGTATGTGATCTCCAGATGACTGACTCACAAAGAGGTTTCATTGCTTCTATGCCCTATATAGGTAAGTAATAATGAAGATGAGATGTTAATGAGAGAAAAAACAAATGTTTCTCTGACTCATGCAATAGATAGAGCTCGATTCAAACAACGTAATATATCGCCTTCAAAAAATTTTTGGCAACGCATCATTCAAAGATCATCGTTTAAAGATTCATCAGTTAAAGGTTTAATAAAAATTTACTCTGATAACCTGTCAATTAAATTTATCAAATACTAATCTAATATTTAACCATTTAAGTCGATGGAATTTAACCCGGCTTTTGGGGGTTAAAAGTCAACAATGCAGAGAGCTATAGTTGGTTTATAAAAATGTTTCAGGAATCGTCGCTACATCATTTGCATGGGGTTTTTTAGTAGACACACAAGGGCGAAAGAGAGTAGCCATGTACAGTTCATTAGCTGCAGGCATATTTGGAGTTTTAGCTGCATTCATGCCCAACTTGATTTTGTTTGCTGCTTGCAAGTTGGTTACGTCACTTTGGTACGTTATTTTTAGATCGAGCATCTACCTTCACAGAAGTAGACATGTAAGATTGCGGTACAGAAGCTACTAAGTGAAGTACAGTTTTTATAGATTATTGATAGATGATTAGATTTTCTGTCTGAGGGAAATAGAGGTATGACCAGTAGGCTGCCTATGAAACTGGACAAAATGTATCGCGATTTTTATTTTTATCGCGCTAAATGATAACTCTATGTAGCTAAGATTATATCCTATGAGAAAATGTTAAATATTCCATGATGATCCGTTGAGTAGTTGAGGCGTAACAAACAAACTCACTTTCGCATTTATAATATTATTAGGATTAGTTAGGATAGTTAGGATTATAAAAATGGCATAAACAATCAATCATTAAAAAAAATCTAAATTTCAAATATTTCTAAAACGAGACTTTTACTGGAATTATTGTACTTCTTCTCTTAGGACAAAAGGGCTATCATTTGGACTATTAATTACAGAACATCCCGTATTTTTCGTTACTGAATGTGTGACTATGACATAACTTTCCATTCCTTTTTCCAGTCTGGCAAGCCCTTCCGCAGTTCCATACTCGTACATTGGAGAAATCTTACCCCAAAAGAACCGGGACTTCATGCTCTCTGTCATGAACTCTATGCAGGTCACAGCAGTTGCACTGATACCATGTAAGTTTGCAGTTGCCCTCTTACTTACTGCGAGCTCATGTTCACCTGAATCAAGATAATTGTGTGAATAATATTCTGCTGATTGGTTTGGTATTTTTGATCTCTCGGGGTTTTTATAAGCATACGGCACGCCTGATGGTAAGCGGTTCCCGTAGCCATATGGACGCTTGCAATACACAAGGCATAATTCACGCCTTCCCCTCTTTCCGATGAGCTCTGGGATTAGAGGATAGTCTGGTGAGAGACAATGCTGCATACATTTTAGTAGAGTAGGTATTGACATTTTGTATTGACCGCCTTTTTAGGGTTCCGTAGCCAAATCGCAAAAAATGGAACCCTTATGGATTCGTCATGTCTGTCTATCTGTCTGTCTGTCCGTCCGTATGTCACAGCCACTTTTTTACGAATCTATAAAAAACTATACTGTTGAAACTTGGTAAGTAGATGTATTCTGTGAACCGCATTAAGATTTATATAAATTTTGGGGGTTCCCCATACTCAGAACTGAAACTCAAAATATTTCTTTTCATCATATACGTGTGGGGTTTCTATGGATAGGTCTTCAAAAAAATGATATTGAGGTTTCTAATGTAATTTTTTTCTAAATTGAATAGTTTGCGCGAAAGACACTTCCAAAGTGGTAAAATGTGTGTCCGCCCCCCTGTAACTTCTAAAATAAGAGAATGTTAAAACTAAAAAAAATATATAATTTACATTACCATGCAAACTTCCACCGAAAATTAGTTTGAACGAGATCTAGTAAGTAGTTTTTTTTAATACGTCATAAATCGTAAACCGCAATTTACCTTTCATTCAATATTTTTGGCGTTTTTTTTTTTCATAGCAAAGTTGAGTTAGTTAATATTATACGGAACCCTCCGTGTGCGAGTCCGACTCGCACTTGGCCGGTTTTTTATTGCATTATTTCAGTTTTTGCTATAATTTTTGACATGGATAACTATATCCACAACTACACGTGATGCCAAAGAATCCAAAATCATATTTTACTTCTGTATAAAACAAGAACCAATAAACACTAAATTAGAAAAATAAAGGTAGTAGAGACCTGGGCCCAAGTCTGCTATTACAAATTGTGTTCTAATGTAACTAGCAGTGGCATAAAAATTTACAGTTTGACAGTTTTGGTAGTCTTAATAATTCAATAACGACGAAAACTACTTATTATGAATTATTTTTTATTTATTTATTTATTTATTTATTTTCGGAAAGCTAACAGCTATTTATTACATAATTTATGATACATAACGATAGAACTAAAAATAGCCATTTACAAGTTTTCAATTAGCAGACAACATACGATCAATGGCTATAGAGTTGTAATAGTAGCGTGTCAGAATGTAATTTTATATTTAAAATAGCAGACATGGCCCCCTTTTAATTTTTCCCTCTTTTATTCTCCTATAATTTCTATAATTTAACGCCAATTTGTTCCATTTCTATTTCTTACAAGAACTTCTTTTAATTTTTATTTCATTTTCAGTGTTAGCTTGGGCCATATTGCCGCTAGACTTCAGAATAAACTTTGGTATATATTATTTTCGCTCGTGGCGTTTACTTAATATAATATACTCAAGTTTCTTCTTAATCAGCGCATTTCTGATATCCTTCGGTCCGGAGAGTCCAAAGTATCTCGTATCGAGAGGCCACCACGACGAAGCTGTTAAGGTATTGCAAATTATGTATGCTGGTAATACAGGGAAGTCTCTGAAAGATTATCCGGTAAGTTATTTTTACTGAATTTCCGCGACCTGAAAGAACGGACATTTAAAAAACTTTGACGGGCCAGTTGGCGAGGTTGGTTAAGAAAGAAGATTCAGTTGTGGGTTCGATTCCCCCCAGTACATGCATTTGTGTGCATGAACATATCTGCATGGCCTGATTCTGGGTGTAATTTTGTATATTAAATATGTACATATTTACAAACAAAAAGTAGATAGATAGATAGATAACTCTTTATTGTACAAAAGTATTTAAACAGAGTATAAAAATAAATGCTTACAATTAAGGAAATTACTGTAAGTACAATAGGCGGTCTTATCGCTAAAAAGCGATCTCTTCCAGACAACCTTAGGATGGAGAGGAATTTAGAAACGTTATTAGACGGGAAGTAGTCAAAAATTCAAAATTCAAAAAGCATTTATTCAATTTAGGCCCTGATAAGGCACTTATAACGTAGTATATGTAGTATATCAGTTATCTGGTTTCCACAGTATATGCTCTGCTTAGTTTGAGATCAGAGGGCCAACCACCATTTGTTAGAACAATATTATTATAACCTTACTTGCGTTACGTACACGTCCATCTTTGACATCCAACGTTAAAACAGGACAAAAGACAAATAAAGTTATAATATTAATGTTGTTGGCCCCCAGATAAACGTGTGTGAAGAATGTCCCAGAATATTTATTTATTTTATGATTTATTATTCTTTACATTTCATACAAAACGTATTTTATCATTTTTAGATAAGAAGACTAACATCTGAATATAATAAACACGAAAGTGGAAATTTCCTTACGGCATTAAAAATGCAGACATTGCCTTTATTCAAACCATACTATTTGAAATGGCTGCTTCATACCGGAATTTTGCTCATTGGTGTGTATGCTACGTAAGTTAAATACAAATCACGTTGAATTTTAAGAGAGGTAGAGCGTAGCGTTTATTCGCTTAAAGAGCAGCTCAAGTGGGGAAATACTTCCACCCAAAGATTTTCATAGGGCATCGTGCCTCTACCCAGATGGATAGTCAGCCTTACTAAAGCATGACATTTTAATATCACTCCGCTTGAGGGGCTCCTGAGCAAATCGCACTCAGTTCGTACTGCGCACGGCTGTCATCGCGTCATACTCGCTGTACTGATTAAATAAAAAATGCCAACTAGCATATTGAAATACTGTCACAAAACCAAGGAAGAACTAAAAAAACTAACCTTCCATGTGTAAGTATTGCGATTTAGCCACTTTTAATTACCTAAACTTATTACTTTTAAATACTGTCAATTATGGCTTGTTTATTTCGTGTTCCCATAGAGGCGACTATAGAAAGAATAGAATAGAAAAACATTTATTTGCCACACACCTTAAAATTAACAACATAATACGAAAACAGTATAAAAAAACGGAAATTAGTGTGCAGACAAATTGGCCACCAGCTCAGCATAATGCTGTGCACAGTGAGCACACAGCGCTGATTTTCAGCCGGCGCCAGTGGGACGTTTTGGTCATACGTCCGGGCAAGTGATAGACACCAAAGCAATTTGCAAATACATAATATAAATAAATACACATAATAATTGGACAGATAAAACTTTTAAACTTTATATTTTATTAACAACACACACATTCTGAATAAATAAATAAACTCAAATAAAAATAACAAAACAACATTTAAAAGACAAAAAACTGAAATGATCCTTGTTATTTATATACTACCCGTCAGATTCTAAAAATTCCCTAATAAGAAGCCACATTATTCCCATTATATCAAAACGTGGAAACGCGGGTGAAACCGCAGCTGGTAAAAACATAAAACACGCTTTTAAATTAAAGACTATGTAGTAGGGAATATATCTTGAAGCTGCAAACTTAGCACATGTACCTTATATTTTAATTTGAAAGCATGAACTGATGTGAGATTGCGGATTGGAGGTGGTAAATTATTCCAACACTTACTAGCCATATAGCTAAAACTGCCTCGGAAGGCCGCAGTTTCATGTCGAGGTGTCAAAATAAGATATTTAGATGCCCTAGTCCTAAGCAGATTCAGATCTCGCGCCCAAAACAATTTGTCATAAAGGTAGTCAGGGGATCTGTTCCTAACGATACCAAAAAGCAACGTTGCAAAGTGTAAGTGCCTCCTCCAGGCCATCTTAAGCATTTTGGCATCATTTATAAAAGGGGTGACATGGCCTCGAGGCGGCACATGAAAACAAAACCGTGCGCATGCATTCTGTACACGTTGTATGAGACGTTTCGTTCTTACTAGTAATCTTGGATCCGCATATATTAGTTTCGAGAGAACGAGCGTCTCACACAATTTTATGCGTAGCTCCTCAGATAGACAATTCCGAATTCCATAAAGAACTTTCAAACGATAGAAACAGTTTCGAACACATTCTATTACATGACTTTCAAAACGGAGGTTACAGTCCATTACCAAACCAAGATTACGAGCTTTATCTACGCGTTCAATAGATTCTCCATTTATTTTAATCAGAGTGCCACATTGAGATATAACATTTATCTGTTTTTTGGTACCAAGAATCATAACCTTAGATTTGCTTGCATTAAGAACTAAACTATTTCTGTCAGACCACATCGCCACTCGATCTAGATCCTCATTTACTTTAAGTATGGCAGAAGCTGTATCTCGGGGATTAAAAGATAAATATATTTGAAGGTCGTCTGCATACATATGGTATCGACAATGTTTTATGTTACTAGTAACGTCAGAACTGTATAATACAAATAAAAGTGGACCCAGTATGGATCCCTGAGGCACACCTCTCGAGATCAAGCGAAGCGTAGATGTAGATTTCAAACCTTTACCCGTACGTGTCTCAACCAATTGCATACGATGACTCAAATAACTATGAAACCATTTTACAGTATCTATATCGAACCCATAGAAACTCAACTTGGGAAGTAGTAGCGTTATATTCAAACATTCAAAAGCACGAGAAAAATCAAGAAGAGTTAAAATGGTACCCATACCCTTATCTTGGGCAGCTAAGATATTATCTGTGACATCCAACAAAGCAGTGGCAGTGCTGCGACCTTTCCTAAAACCAGACTGAATTGATGGGAGAATGTGATTTAACTCAATGAAACTAGATACTTGATCGCATACAACTCGCTCTAAAACCTTCGATAAACAAGGGAGAATACTAATGGGTCTTAAGTCTTTAACATTATTTGGGTGGTTGTTCTTAGGTATGGGTCGAACTACTGCCACTTTCCACATGTCCGGGAAAGTAGAAGTAGAAATAGAATAGTTAACTATAAAAGTTATGACTTCCGCAGTACGAGGCAAAGTCATATTAATCATATCTAAAGAAATTCTATCTATTCCTTGGGCATTAGACTTAAGGCTATGAAGAGCTTTTAAAATTGTGTTAACCGTAACCAATTCAAGTTGGAAACTATTTGGGCCAAATCGATTGTATTCGAAATACGTTAATTTAGAGATGTTAACTTCGTTATTACCTGGTACATCTAAAAAATTGTCATTTAAGACCTCTGGATCATCAAGATGCTGAGGCAAATCAAAATTATTAGCTTTTAGGTGAATTTGAGATTTGAGATTTTTCCAAAGAGCTTTAGGGTTCGATAGATTTGAGTTAATAAACTTATCAAAGTATGCACGACGTTCACTTGCAATAGCAGATATAACGATGTTTTTTAATTCCTTATAGTACTTCTCATGGGCTGCATCTTTTGTCAATTTATATTTATTATGCGCTACGTCTCTCAAACGCATCATCAATTTTATAGTGTCAGTGACCCAAGGAACATGATGATCTTTGACTCGCACTGTTTTTTCTGGAGCGTGTAAATCAAAGAGTCGAAGCACATAATCATTAAACGTTGCCAACATTTCGTCCACTGTTGCCAAAGTCCGAATGTACTCCCAATCAATTTCTTCAATATCTTTATTGAAGTTTTCAAGTAGGATATCTCTGAATGGTCGATAGGTAAAATAGCGAGGTGTCTGTTTAGGTTTCTTGAAATTAAATTCAACAGATATAAAAGCATGAGCACCCAAATCGGGTATATAGTTGACAGAAACGTTTCTAGCCCGCGCATCAGTACATACCATGTCAATACATGTCTGACTGTTTGGCGTAAAATGTGTTGGCTGATCAATAAGTTGAACAATACTAGCGCAACGCATAAACTCATACAGTTTCTTATTTTTGCAGTCATGAGAGTCCAGAACATTAATATTGAAATCACCAAGAAGTATGATGTTGTCACATTTAGCGAATGAACTAATAGATTCATTTATAGCATCAAAAAACGTATCAACATTTAACCAGGGAGGACGGTACGCTGTACCAATAATGAGATTAGAGCCATTTATTCTGAGGCTCAACCACATTTGTTCAACGGTTGAGCATTCTGGGTAGTTCGCAGTCCTAACATTAATCCCATTTCTAACGTAAAATCCTACCCCTCCACCCCGGGCCCGAATGCTCACAGGTCGCGGCATATGTTTTAATTTATAATTTGGTACCATAGGAGCACGGCCCTCTTCACCAACACGTAGCCAAGTTTCATTTATAGCCATAATGTCAACTGAATGGTGTTCCATAGCTGCGATAAACTCATCATGCTGTGTTCCTAGGGACCCAGCATTAAATAAGCCAACTTTAAAAAAAATCTTTTTATAAACCATTTTGGGTTAGTATTATTTTAAGAATACAATGAAACGCAATAGTTAATAGAATAAACGCAGATATACAAGATAAATAAACAATACAGCTATAATATAAATTGATAATATGTAAAATGCGGGCAACGCACAGCCATGATAATAGTTCCGGGATCAACCTATGCCAATTTGTCAACACACAAAATTTCCAGGCCTTATTTGAAATCGTCTTAACATTATAAACCAAACAAATGTGATGATAACAAATCAAATTAAGTGATAACAGATATATAAAATAATTAATTCTCGATGACATCCAAAAAAGAATCAATTTTTCATAAATTATAATATTAGTAGCAAAAAATGAATAATCACATCTACTAAATGTATGTGTGTATATTAATGTGATTTTGAAATATTTCATGAAAAACAGTTCCAACCACACCAAAAAATAACAACTCAGTACAACCTGTAACAACATAGGCAAAATTGTTGTGAATAAAAACACGTCTAAGTATAATGTATAAAAGAAACATAGTAATACGATTAAGTAAGTGATAAAATAAAATAAAAAAGGAAAACATAGGTAGCGTACAATATAACGAAGCTTATTTTTCCGTACTTTATATAATGGGTCGGGTCTAACCAACTTATTTAGATCCAAAAACACGATCTAGGTCTTCCTCCAACCGAATGCGAAAAGCAAGTTTACCCTGACCCTCACGTACAAATATACGACCATTTTTAGACCATACAAACTTCCAATTAAAGTGACGTGTATATTCACGAGCTTTAAAGAAAAGATATTTATTGAGTTTTGATAATCTTTCGTTAATATAAAATCTTTGCGGCGCAGAAGAGAGTCCGACTATCCTTCTGGACGTTTCAAATTCTTTGCTTCCACCTTACATAATACCGCAGCCAAGCAATAATATTGTATTCCTGTGCGTTAGTAAGATCGCCAGCCCCCCTAGACAAGATGGTTGTCGACAATCGTCATCGTTAGTAAACGATCAACCTTTGTGGCATGGGTGGGATTGACATTTCAAATCGAAACATCACGTGATATTTAACAATCTCTTATGTCAATCCCATACAAAGGTTGATCGTTTACTAACGATGACGATTGTCGATAACCATCTTGTCTACTGGCCCAGAGCTCATTGGGGAGGGGGAAGGGTCGGTAAAGCGCGAGCGATGCCCAGTGTGTTGCACGCATCAATATAGCTACGGTAACCAGTTACCATCATCCAGGCTGTAGGTACAGTTGGTCAACAACGTCGAGGTATAAAAAAATACCAGGGGGCCTACCACAAGCTCTTAACTTAAAAATAACCGTATTTGTCTTTTGTCCCGTTTTTACACCGGATGTCAAAGAAAGACAAAAATCAAATAAGGTTATACTAATATTGTTTTAAGAGCTTGTGGTTCGCCCTCTGGCCCGTATCTCAAACAAAGACTACACGGGAAGTGTGACTTAAAAGTAGATACATACCCGAATACATTGATGTGCGTGATTACTTTCTATGGTTCGTGGAAGCCAATGATATTTAAATAACATCTCTGATGGAAGCCGTGACATCCGACGTCACTATGACTGCGCTATTGTGTCCTAATTATATTTGTTTCAGAGCAACCGGTCTCTATATATGGGTTCCTGATGTTTTGAATAGAATATTGACCAGCGACAGTCAAGGAGCTACCACGTGTCAAGTCATTGTTCAAAGACTTAATGAGGTATGTATTTAACTAATGTTAGATGAAGCAGTATTTAATCACAATGCACAATTATGAACTTAAAATTATGCTTACACATAGCTGAGTTCGATCTGCCAAACGCTACCTACCTATTCTCGAAGCGCTTCGTCATTTTTTTGAACCCTCATTACAGAACAAAAACAGAAAAGTAATGAACAGTGAATACATTTTTCACCTTACATCAGTGTGACGGTAGCGAAACGGCCAAGCCACATATTTGGCTAAGGTGTAGAGTTTGTGAATTTAGGGCTTGTCGAGTTAAGGCGTGTAGAGTTATAAGCTTGGCTCTACATGCGATCTGATAACTTTGTGACAGTGCGAGACTGGTCTCGTCTTGGCAACATTTTGCATGAAAATGTTTTTCGTGGGATCACTAAATTACAAGTCCCTAGCACAATATATCGTATTAATTAATATTTTCATTTTGTTCTCAGACATCTGCAGAAGGCTTAGAATGCAACGATACTATTGACAGAATGACGTTCCTTATAAATTCAGTGGCGAGTGTTGGTTGTGCCATAGTAGGCATCATAGTCAGTACTACAATTAATTTCATCGAAAAGAAGACTTTACTGTATGCAGTATACTTCTCTATCGGCACATTCTGTATTTTGGTCAATTTCTTATCTCAACAAATACTTGTCGCTGTCCTTCTAACGACACTATCTTTACTAGGACTAGCTATTGGACCTGTGAATGCTTATGCCGTGGAAATATTTCCTACACATGTGAGGTAAGCAATAATTTAAGCCTTATCTAGCTATCAAAGTGAAATAAATATTCAAAGGCTGGTTAAATAAATCCATACTAATATTTTAAATATGAATCTCTGTCTTAGGCGGGACCGATCACGATGCAATTTCGCACGCGGATAGCCTTTGGTATGGAGGACATAGGCTACTTTTTATCCCGGGAACGCGGGTGAAACCGTGGGGGACAGCTAATATTTTTTTTTTATACTACTCAGGCAGCAAACAAGCATACGGCCCGCCCGATGGTAAGCGGTTACCGCAGCCTATGGACGCTTGCAACACCAGGGGAGTCACTCGCGCGTTGCCGGCCCTGCAAAAATCTCTTCACACCCTTCTTGAAGAACCCCATGCTGTAGTCCATTGGGAAAACCACGGTAGGGAGCTCATTCCACAATCTGAGCGTCCGCGGAAGGAAGCTCCTTTGAGACCGCACAGTTCGAAACGATTCTGGTTTCAATGTGTGAGGATGGAATCCCTGTCGATGGCGAGAGTTACGATGGTGGAAGGTAGCCGTGGGCATCATCTTAAACAATTTTTCAAAACACTGTCCGTTGTACAAGCGGTAGAACACACATAAGGAGGCAAAGTCTCTCCTCAGACTGAGCGGCTCTAAGCCACTTGTGAGCTCGGGATCATCGACTATTCTAGCGGCACGTCGCTGAACCGAGTCTAGAGGCCCAAGCTGGTATCCAGGTGCCCCCGCCCACAGATGACAACAGTACTCCATATGAGGCCGGACTTGCGACTTATAAAGTTGCAGTCTTTGCCCCGATGTGAAATACTGCTTCGCTTTGTTGAGCACTCCGAGCTTTTTGGATGCCAGCTTATACTTGTCTTCTAAGTGACTACGGAACAAAACGTCGCTAGTAATGACGAAGCCAAGGATCCCGATGCTTTTAGTGATGTTGAAGGTTCAATATACCATATTTCAGAAACAGTAAGTATATTTCATTATAAAATCTTGGAAATGTTACTTTCCACGTGTCAACGTAAAAACCGTTTACGACCGCCGTATAACGACATATTACGGTTGTTATGTGGCGGTGCCGCTATCGTATAGGAAACCAAAGCTTTGAGTGCTTTTGATTTCAGAGGGATGGCACTAAGTCTGATCGTGATAATAAGTCGCACTGGTTCCATCATCAGCACCAACGTAGTGGGTATGTCGCTCAAGGCAGCGTGTGAAGTCACCTTTTATGTTTTCGGAGGATTGTTGTACAGTATGTATTTTATATACTAATAATCTTTTTTCATGCCTTGTTATAAAAGTTATGATCCATAAGATCTGCTCAGAAACACGAAATTCCGTTCGTTGTTTTAAAGTGCTAATCGATAAAATCGATGAGAACTGTTGAGACGTGAATTTTTGCAACTCTATTGAAAAACGTACTTTCGTGTTTCGTAGTAGTTGGAAAGGTATTTGGCCTTTCATCGTCATCTCACTGCTGAGCACAGGCCTCCTTTCACAAATGCGGGTGAAAAGGAATGGGTGGATACTCCACCACGCGTGCCCACTGCCGATTGGTGGAATTAGGCTAGTGGTTAACCTACTGTTGGAGTTTTCAAGCCAACTAGCTTAACGAGAATCACAATTAAGTGATAACTGGGACCAACGACTTTACGTGCCTTCAGAAGCACGGAAAACACTCGAGTTGAATACCACTCCGGTCACCCATCTAGGTACCCGCCTCACCGGTGGTAGCTTAATTTTGCCCACTAAATTATCCAGCTTAACTAAATGTTTGTATTTGTTATATGCAATACTGCTAGCAATTTTTTTTTCAGTTTGCGGTATATCTGTTTTCCTGTTGCCGAAGTCAAAAGCATCACAAAAACTGAAGAAGAAGACATTACAAACTAGACTATAAAATCAGAATAGTATTAATAAATTAAATATTATTTCATGCATTTACTTGTTTTTCTATCTCACATGGACGCACTAAGTAGAGATCCAAATAAATTCTCTAATTCTATTCTTAAATTCGAATCGGTAATTGACGAATCGTGAATACGATTTATATGAATAAAATAAATCTATTTATACGAATAAAATAAAGCTGAAGTGTTTTGTTTGTGAAACGCAGTGTTATAGGCGAAGTAAGTAATTTTTATTCCGGGAACGCAGGTTAAGACGGGGACTAAGCTCAATTTCACAAAAATGGGTTTCTTTGAGAGGCGAGTATGACGCAACCCAATGAAAAAAAATAATGAGGAAAATACAAATGAATGACTGTTTTCAAAACTCAAATGTACCAGCTAAATAAATTTATAAATTTGAATTTGGAATTCTTAACCAAAGAGGAGATATTTGAGATCAAAGTGGTCAGTACGACAAAACGCTAATTTCATATGTAAGGACCTAAATAATTTATACTGTTATGAAAATAAATAGATAGATTATTATATTAGACATCAATGATATTTTTTTTTTGAAAATTGTTCATCGTCTCATGTTATGTATCAACATGTCAATACATTAAGAAATCCGTATCTATTCTGATTTCCTTACATATACTATGCAATTTTCCAAAAGTACACACACATCAGTCATTCCACATTCTAGGTTGTGTGAGTGCATTCGTCGTTTGAAATCGTGAGCTGTCCGCGCCTTAAACCGCGGGGGACAGCTAGTTGGTTAATATTTCAAAACTATGATGAGACTATCGCTTTCGTAGCAGACACCCGGTGACGAAGCATTTGTAAGCAAACTTTAACTGTACTTGATGTTTTTTTTTTACTATAGATAAACAATTTTTAATTTCAAAATTTAAACACAATCTCACTAGGATAACAGATGATTTGTGTGAAGTAGATTTAGAAGTATCAGCAAGGGCGTAGCTACCGTCGTATCAGCCGTACCGAAGATACAGGGCCCCCAGCTACAAGGGCCCCGAACGTGTGTAAGCAAACATTCGTAAAAATCTTTACCCTCCATTTGCGCTTCACCGCAGTAAGGAAAAGCCCCCAACAAAAGTAATTATTCAGTAATCTGTGATTGCACCTAGTGTCGTAAACATCCAAAAATACAAGTTATATCAAAACAACAATACAAATACAACACATTATATTTTAATATACAAATACAGGATTATTGAGTATGGAGAAGTCTGAAATAAGGAACAGAGACGACTTTTTGTCGGGAACTTGCAAGGTGACGTTGCGTTATCGTTTTATTTTCATAAATTCGTGTATTCGAGTTTTATTACATATTATTGGTGGTGTTTTGTCCAAAAAAGATCAATCCATGTACACTTAGTGTTTTTTTTTTTACTGATAATAGGTTTTTGTGTTTGACCGCAATCTCACCATGGTAAGTGATGATGCGGTCGAAGGTGGTAAGCACACAAAGCCTAGAAGAAACTGGCTCTCAAGTGCAGCTGTCGGAACACACCGAAAGGTGCTTGGCGACAGATTCAACTTGAGGGTGGTAGCCAGCCAGGCGGGTACTACAAAGTACCCTACCACCGTGCTATGGTTTCCTCACGATGTTTTCCTTCATCGAAAGCTCAAGCTCGTTGTAAGATTTGAACCCAGGACCTTCGTCTCGGTATCCGATGTCACTACCACGCTACCACTGAGCTATCATCGCCTGAAATGAAATGAATCGTGATTTTTCAAGTTGTCTCTGAAAAGTTTTAGTACCATCATGACCACCATTTTACTAAACCATGACTTATGGACGGTGACTGATAATGAGGAATGAGGACTATGTGAAAGTGAATAGTGATAAAAAAGGAATAGACTTAACACTTTAACAGTCAATTCCTTTTTCCTAAGGGACGACCAATGTCATAGACTAAGGTCATAGAGTTCGAGTTTAAAAAAAATACATACAAAAAACAAAACACTATCATACACGACTCTTCAAACCATTTTATTTAAATAAAATAAAAATAAATAGGGCTTTGGCATAAAGTAGGTCAAATGACCTACTTTATTAATTAATACATAATATTTTCAGATTTTGTAGAAGTGTGTATTGAGAGACAAATACTTATTTTAATATTAATTTTTATACAGGTCGTTGTTTTGGTCAGCGACGAGCGACTCAGGGTCGATAATACAAATGATACTGGTGCTAAAAAAAATATAAAAGAAATACTTTGTTTTTTTTTTTAAATAATAAAAATAAAAAAATTAAAACTTTGAAAATCATGTAATAAGCTAAAGTGTAGACATAATACTCAACGGGAGTACGAGGGAGTAAAGGGGTGGGGCGATGGCGGCTTGCGCCTAGCTCTAGTCTGTGCACGTGCCTAGTAACCATACTTTGCGGTAATTTTATTTCAAATTGAATAAGGTATTTCTCAACATATTTACAGTATTTAATGGAATTAAGTCCATTTTTGGGGAATATATATTTTGTACTAACGCCCCTGAGTCGCTTGTCGCCGACCAAAACAACAACCTGTATATGATAAATCAAGAAAAACTAAAAAATATTCAGTAGTTTTCAAGATATGGACAAATATGTGGACCAATATGTGTCAAAGGAAAAACATCTCAAAACTTTGGTCAAATTCTAGTGAATTTAAGAAAAACTAAAAAAGACGAAATAAAAAAAAATATCGTCTTCAAAATACAATAAAAAGTATAAAATTACTCTAATCTGACACTGATTTTAAGTCAGCGAAATATTATATACTTTTTAGTGTATTTTGAAGACGATATTTTTTTTTATTTGACTTTAAAAATTGCAAGAGGCCACAACCGGGGCTCTTACTTTTTGAAAATTCTGTGTAGGTCTTATAGTAAAATTCGTTCAGCATGACTAAACATAGACTAAACTCAACATGGGTTTCGAAAATCCGTAGGCACTTGCAAAAAATAATTAAATTCCGCATAAAATTTTCGCTTGTCGACATATATTCTCTACATCACAACACAATCAAAATTTGTGAAAAATATAACTCCGGGTTCGAATTCCCAGATTTTTTTTAAATCTATAAATGCTTTTTTGAAATCGACGATATATTTCCTTCGAACTTCCTCAACCTTTTTTAATTATAAGACTTCCCCATACTGACCAATCTTGATGGATCACTTGTATACACACAATACAATCACGGCACTCGGCTATTTATGACATTCCGCAGGGCTCTTGTTGTCGCTAACGTGCCTTCCGTACTGGAACCAGTCGGTATTGCGCGGGGCGATGGCAAGAGACCGGATGGTATGTCTTTGGTCCCGTGGAGTACCGGCAGGTCGCTGGTGTGGGATGGTCCACATGTACACTCGCGCCATCTCACTTACCGGCGACTTGTAAAGCTGCAGGGGCAGCTGCGGCCAGTGCGGAACATTCTAAATTCAAAAAATATACCATGGGACCGTGGGGGTCCAAAGCTCGACGTTTTGCTCCCACTTCCAACTGTCATCAAAATTGATCGAGATCTCCGGAGACCAGCGGGCGTGGAGCTTTGTCCACCAACGCATCAGCTTGGCTATCCAAAGAGGAAACGCTGGCAGCCTTGGAACCTTGCCGTAAATCGGAAGCAGCGGCAGACTTGAGGAAATTTTCTATACGGGAACACACAATGGATACATTTTGGATACATTTCATACATTTTTACCGAGAAGACATGGACCTTTTATATGAAAAGCTGTAATTTTTTTGCCGTTTCGAAGTTGGTCCCATAGTATAAGTTGAGCGTATTTATGAGCACTTTACATGGTTTCATTTATTGTCGTATCCACCCCGTATATAGATTGTAATTTACATATTTGTTGTAAATAAAGAATATATTTATCCCGTTGGTTCTCGCGAGGGACGCGCGTCCTATTATAACAATTGATGTCATTGTTATATTTTTAACCGCGAGCCAAGCGATTAAACAAAACATACGATCCTGCTTTAATTTTACATTTACGATTTACCAAAAATTCATTTTATATCTCTCTATTTTTATTTTTTCTCTTTGGTTTTGGTTAAACTTTTCCCATACTGTGCCGGCTAGCTAGGTCTAACTACAACATAATGTTATAAAATTAGATTTTCCACGTGCCTCTTGTACTACATAGGTAATTATTTTATTATCGTTGCCGTACAAACAGATAACCAGGTGCAATCAAATAGCTACGGTCTCGGTTATCTCTAAACTGTTTGTTAAACGCTAACTATTACTATAACAGTAACCTAGATATTAACATATTGTATAATCATAACTCAATGCCAGTAAATATATTGCTGGCTTGTATAAGATATTTATAACCCCTAACATTAAGTTTGTTACAGTAACATAATCGACGACTACGGTGAAACATTTTGTATGAAAAACTGGTGTTACGCACCGCTGTCTACCACCCTACAAATGGATATGTATAATCTGTGGAGAGCGGACGAGTGCCGAACCGAGATGGAGCTACGGCTGAACCTTGGCTGAACCAAGGCTGAACTGAAAAATACTGGCGGGAATACTGTGACGTTATAAAAAAACTAAAAATTTATTATTGTTTCAAAAAGTATATAAATATCTTTAATTCTGTAAATTCTGTATTTTATTGTTATACTGGGGTTCAAAACTGTTTTTGAGGTCAATTGTCAGAAAAAACTCACTGTAAAATCATCCGTGTTTACTTTCCTTTCCTTCTCCTTTCCTACTCCTACAATACTGTACTCCTATAATATGTGGTATTAGTACGCGGCGTACTTGTAAAAAATAAAACAAAATCGTAGCCGAAACGTATGCCAAAATCTTTGAATACTTTAAAGATCCTCCGACACAAAATAGAACCTCAAAGAGTAAAAAATATTTATTGGCCCTTTAAGTTTGATATAAGTAGTACCCTAAGCATCGAGGAAAGATCCCTTTAGAGTAGTAATAATGAACAATCAAATTCCGAAACTAGTCAGTGATTTGTCACTGAATTTGAACAGTAAGGACCAATCACTGCATCGTGTGGTCTTGACTTAGCCAATCAAAGCGCATTGTCGGCGGTGGGAAATTAGCGGAATATATTTCAACCAAAATTAACGTCATTGCGCTTCTTTGGGTTAATTGTTCGATGACCCTAAGGTAGTACCAATATTTTGATACATCGTGATTTCATAGTGTCGGAGGCTGCTAAGTAAATAAAAGTAGTAGGTAATGCTCGGAGCATTTGAAAACTCCTCCATATTAAAAACCTATTTAAATCCTGAGTTTAAATCACAAGTTAAAATATAGAAAAATAATTATACAATCTCTTTACATATTACTCTTTATTATCAATTTATTTATAGACAAAACTTTAAAAAAAACTTTGAGTTCTCCTGTCAAAAACAAATATTGATAGACATCATTAAAAATTTTTGTCTCACAAATTCAAAATTTCCGTAAATGTTTCAAAATACAAATAATCTGGTATTAGTCGTGATAACTTCGGCTTATATTTAGGTATTTATTCAATGTGTATTATAATTATGAATATGTGAATGTATGTATATAGTTAGATAGGTAGGTATGTTGGTTAGAATGTTTGGACTTAACACATGTCTTAAACAGTCGTACCTTCTAGGCTTAGGTCTTAGGTTTAAGGCATGGTTTAACGGTAGATAGTTTTGCTTTTTAAGTGTACTCTAAGTCAAGTATATTTGATGTTAAAAATCCGGCATTGTGCGTTTCACACGCACAGTTTATGGTTCCGTAGCTAGAGGGCAATTTAATTAAGCCGTCTACAAATACAAAAATACTACGAAACCCAAAAAATATCAGTTTTTGAATGCATTCTGATTCGGCTTGCAGACTTTTATTTATTTACTTCTCAATTTTTTTTTTATTGTTGTTTTTTTTTCAGTTTTTGTTCCTTACTTAAAATGGAAACTGCAAGTCTGCGAATTAAATTTACACCTCACTTACAAAATATTCATCAAAATAACTCTAAATGCTGTTTAGAAATCGTACCTGAAGTATCATGCATTCAAAACATTGACAAAATCGAATGGAAACAAGAAAATGATCTTATCGAATACTCTGTACCAATAACTTATAATATTATACTAAGAAAAAATAAACAGAAGAAGAAAGATATAAAAAGGACAGCTCATGTTTTAGACAAAACATTTCATTCATGCGTTGATTTGTTACTTCCATCATCTCCAAGTACTTCCAATTTAGGATCTGGTGATATATCAAGAATCATTAGCGACACCTTTATACTCAGCAAAGTAACAGCTGATGTTAAGAGTTATGTTAACTTGATAGATGATAACTATCTACTTGAATCAAGCATTAATCAGAAAGCTGACAATTTATTTTTAGACGGAAAGGATGTCTTTTTTAGTACCAATTACTTAACTCATAATACCGGAAAATGCATGAATCATGATTGTAATACTATTGACGAAAAGAGTGAAGAGCATCAAGGTTTCTGACTTATTAATTTGCAAATAACATTAGATTTAAATGGTGAAAACATTTTCTGTAAATTTTAATTTTATTTTTTTCAGTCTTAGATAAAGTTGATTCTAATAGTAAATTTACTATCACAGAAATTGTTAACGAACGATTAGATAAAAGAACTAGTACAGAAAGTACTGCAGTATGTTGTGTTGCGCTAGTCACATCTGTAGACACTATTAAATCATCATCAAAAAGTACCAGTTGCGAAAGCAAATGCAAACTCAGTATAACTCCTATTTGTTCAATTAATACTGATGACAATCCACTTGCATCTGTAAAAATAGTTACTTCTAATTCAAATATTTGCCGGATTTACGAATCTAAGAAAGAAGCTCATACGACGGCAAGTGTCAGTACTTATAGTAATCTTTCAAATGAGCGCATTTATAGCGTCACCAGCACTACCAATAATAATGCTTGCAAACTTCTCGTGAAGAGGCTTGACGACAAAATCACCGGCAGAGTTTTGCCTGCAGTAAGAGTGGCACACTTTATGAAATTGATGGAGAAAGAGATTTCGCCATTGCAACTGATGCTCAATGATATTTTAAGTAAATTTTCATCGTTAGGTATATGTAAACAAAATACTATTCAAAAATCTTTGTCAACAGTTAAAAGTGAAGATCAAAATGTGTCGACATATTGTTGGTGTCAAAGAGAACCTAAATCTAACCGTGTAGTTTATTCGATTGTGTTCGATAGTTAAATTTTCCCATGAATAAATTGTATTATTATTTATTTCTGCTTTTATTTTGATAAAATTGTAAGTATGTGGTTTGTTAGTCATGAAGGGTAGGGCTTTTAATAATTACTAAAATTTATTATGGTTTAGGTTGAAAGAGTTTAAGCAATGGGCAAGATATCGGTTGTAGAAAAAATTGTGCAAAGTTTATCATTTGAAGTAGAAGCAGTACCCCATAAATTTAATCAGGCAGCAAGTACTTCAGATCATGCACCAGTTAATGTTAAGATTCGAGTACGAAAAAGAAATGAAGCGCCTATACAATGTGGAGTTATTTCCGTACCTAGTGTTAAAAAACCAGTGGAAAGAATTCGTTTAATCAGTAGCGATCAGACAATAATGTCATTTGATCTTCAAATGGAAGAGGAAACTGATAAAAAACCACTGCGAAAACCACGAAAACGTATTTTTGATATGCTACCAGGTTCGTTTACAATAGTTATTCGATGAAATTCGTACAAAAATACCACATCAACATACATATTTCATACACATATATTTCAGGTGGGTGTTTGAGTACTCAAAATGATGATGATGAGTTTCCGTATGTACCAGCAACATCTTATAATGCTAATCTAATAAAAGGTAGTTTCACTAGTAATTCAGATGGCATTTTGAAACAAAATTTCACTTTATCCAGAAGTAATTATGAAGATACTCGTATAATCGGGCAAAAAAATAAACAATTTTTAGGAAAATGTAAACCAGGTAAAAGTGCAAATATTTTTTAATGTTCTAGCAAATTTCACTAAGTATTGTATGTATGTACACTTTGTTAGAAATATTTGAGGGTGGTCGTAGAAATCATTATCCTAAGCAAACTTTTGTATTTATTATCTATAAAATTGTAATGCTTTGTAAGGAAATAAATTATATTATTTTTATTGTTTTATGATAATAATTGACATGAACATTTATTCCAGGGGGATGTTTGGATCCTCCTTTTAGTGAAGAAAAGTATCCATATAAACCAGCTTCTAAAAAGAAATCTGTATCAAATTCTATTGTAAAAGATGAAAGTGCCAATTTGAAAATAGACACAGACTATAAAAGTAAAGTCCTCGATATTGACAAGGATTTGAAAAAAAATATGATTGAAAACAATTTAAACGGGAGTAAAGTTTCGAGCAAAAGAGAAACCAAAACTAATTCTATTCTAAGTTTATATAAAACTGAACCATTAAAAACTTCAATAAGTATGAGTTATTCAAATTCTATCATTACATATCCGCCAGATTTAACTTCTAGCCAAATGCGTCTGAATGAGGAAAGAAATGTAAAAAAAAGAGAGTCCGATGAAAGATCTAGAAATTCATTCATGGAATTTACCGATATTTACTTTCCGCCAAAAAATACGACAAATCGCTTAAATAAGATTGCAACCAATTTAAGTGTCCCCGACCAATTAGTTAAAGAACATAGAACAAGCTTTGTCGAAGCCAAAGAAGATAAATATAAAGTAAATAAACTTAAATTAGCCGAATTAGATGCAACAGTAAATATAGAACATGATGGTGTAAAAGAGATAGATAATACTGAAAATGAATTAAGTAATAGAAAACATGATTCTTCTGAATTAGGGGATACAAAAATTAAAACAGAAGTAAATAAACCTTTTATCTTATCTAATATACATCCCATCAATGCAGCTCAAAGCTTTGTTAAAACTATAGAAGATAATAATAAAGTAAATGAACTTAAATTAGCCGAATTAGATACAACCATTAATATAGAATATGATGATGTAAAAGAGTTACAAAATAATGAAAATGAACTAAGGAAAAGTAAAGATAATTCTTCTGAATGGGGGGATGCAAAAATTAAAAGTGATGATAATATACCCTTCATCTTATCTAATATAATTGTACATCCTATCAATGGAGCTCAAAGCTTTGTTGAAACTAAAGAAGATAATAACAAAGTAAATGAACTTAAATTAGCCGAATTAGATAAAACGATTAATATAGAAAATGATGATGTAAAAGAGATAGAAAATACTGAAAATGAACTTGGCAAAATAAAATATGATTCTTCTGAATTACGGGATGCAATAATTAAAAGTGATGATGATATAACCTTTAACTTATCTAATATAATCTTACATCCCATCAATGCAGCTCAAAGCTTTGTTGAAACTAAAGAAGATAATAGTAGAGTAAATGAACTTAAAGTAGCCGAATTAGATACAACTATTGATATAGAATATGATGATGTAAAAGAGAAACAAAATACTGAAAATGAACTTAGCAAAAGTAAAGATAATTCTTCTGAATGGGGGGATGCAAAAATTAAAAGTGATGATAATATACCCTTCATCTCATCTAATATAATTGTACATCCCATCAATGCAGCTCAAAGCTTCGTTGAAACTAAAGAAGATAATAATAAAGTAAATGAACTTAAATTAGCCGATTTAGATACAACCATTAATATAGAATATGGTGATGTAAAAGAGATAGAAAATACTGAAAATGAACTTGGCAAAATAAAATATAAGTCTTCTGAATTACGGGATGCAAAAATTAAAAGTGTTGATAATATACCCTTCAACTTATCTAATATAATGGTATATCCCATCAATGCAGCTATTAGTAAAACTGGTATAATTCCAGATAACCAATCTGATATATCTAAAACTATAAAGAAGGAAACAAAGTTTAGTGCAGATACTTCATTTATAAAATTAGAATCAGAGTTAATAAAAATTGATCTCCCTATTTCAAAGACATCAGAAGTCGGCAATACTGAATCGGAAGTAATTTCGAGCGTTCAAAAATTGAACATTAAAGAATCTGAAAATTCAGAAATAGAACAGCTTCAATTATTTGAAAACATAATTAATAAGACGATTACAAATAATATAGAATCAAGTGATTCAGATGAACAGAATATCAGAGAATCTGGTAATGAAATAACAATAGTTACTAAACCAGTGATAAATGGCATACCTGTTAAAGATGAAGAAAGAAAACCTTCCAACGAAAACCTTAATAATATATCCCCATATAAAATAGCTAACGATACAGGTCTTATACAGGGCAAACATTCTGAACTCTCCGGTCAAACTATATCTAAAAGCAATAAATTTGAACCTGATTTTCAGAATAAAAGTCTGGAAATAGTAACATCCAGATCTACAGCTATGAGTAAAAATTCAAAAATTGCAAATGATTTAGATGATATCACAATAAATCCAATTAAACCTAAAAACTACAATGATGTACAGAAATTATCCAATAAAATCACACTATCAAAAGATAATGATATAGACATATTAAAACCAATTTCTTTACATACAATGGAAATCGAAGTGGAATCTCTAGTAAATGTAAGGAAATCTAATGCTTCATCCATCACAAAAAATAGAACAAATTTTAGCACAGAATCCACATCGATTCTTGAAGACAAATATCCCAGTCATCAAATCATAAATAATAATAAGCAAACGGAAACAGTTCCTTATACCTCAAAAATAAACATAATTAACGACGATGTTGATGTCCTAAATAAGAATTCTATCATTACATCCAATGCAACATCTTCAATTACTCGAAAAGATTTTCCACTCATAAGTAAAAGCTTAGAATTAGATGAAAAAGAATCGACTGGAGAAATTCCGTCTAAAAGGCAATCAGTGCCTTGCAAAAGTTATACAAATACGAAAGATATTGATCTACATACTGCAGAAAACCAGGATAAAATAAATGAATCAGGTAATCAACAGGAATTTGCAAATGAATATCGTGATGAAGAGTTATCTAAAGATCAGCCATTTATGGATATTTCTAATGAAGATAGAATAATGAATCTTAAAAATACTATTGATTCGGAAAATATCAAAATTTTGAAATCTACACCGAATGGTAAGTTTTTAGATGGTAATATTAAAAGTAGCGATGATTATGAAAAAAAAACCCTAAGCTATAAAAATGCATTAGAAAAGGAATGCTTAACAAGTTACAATATTCCAGCACAAAGCCTTGAAACTAAACCAAGTGCCATGAGTCATGAATATGACGATTATAATAAAGCAAGAGTGAAAGATATAATAAACTATGTAGATAGATCACAATTAGCAATGAGTAATGAAGAAGTTAGCAATTCTATTTTATTTGATCGGCAGTCAAAAGCATCCTCATCATCAAAAAATATTCATAACAGTGAATTTGAACGTTATTCACAAATAAAAAATAAACTTGATAGTTTGGTTACTATTAAAAATGATGTTTTGGGGAAAACAGATAAAATTTATAGAACTAGTTCCACATTTAAAGACGTTAAAATGGATGAAATATTAGTTACAAATGAAATCCCAAGTTTGACCGGCAAACTAAAAGACATAGTAACAAAAGTGGATGATCATGCTACTCCAAAACAAATTAATGAAGACACAATTAAATCATATGACAATAATGATAATTACTTATCAACTGGCTTAAAAAATCAGTTGTTTTTTGAAAAGGATTCAATTTTGAGTCAAAGTCTTAGTAATATAAAGTATGTAAATGCTGATCATGATACCATTGAAAATAACAAACTAAATACAAGCAAAGATCATGTAACATCCCAAGTCATAATATATAAAATTGTGGATGGAAAGGAAAATGTACAAAAAGATTTATCTTTGGATGAAAATTCCATTACTGAGTCTGTTTTAGTAAAAGATGATTTTACTGATAATTTTGGGCAGGATAATTTAAACCCTGATCTAAACCAACAGGATTATATCAAACACGATTTTAACTCCCTGAGTTTAAAGAACAAAACTTCTGAAGTGGATCATGAAATATTGGATAATTTTACTATTGGTAGATTTTTACACAAGTCTATATCAGATGCATCTCAGGTTATGCTTGATTATAAACCAAAAACAATTTCTGATGAACAAGTGATCGCACCTTCGTATTTATACAATGAACAAACTGATCATTACGATAACATTGTTGAGCCCAACATTTCCGAACTTAAAGAGATTTCAGGTGAAAAAACCACTGCTTTTGAAAAAGATGAACTTAATTCATCTCGAGAAAAGTACAGAGAGGGGTACGATATAAGCAGTTTTACTTCATGTTTATTGAAACCAACTACCAAAGAATTAAACAATGACAATGAAAATTATAAAGTTTCTGTAGATTTAGCATTCCAATCCTACGTAAATAACAAAAATGAAATCATTTTTAAAACTTTTGACTCCACTAATGAACCAATTAGGTACCAAGATGACCATATTACTATGATTAAATCACAAATGAGATTACCTGATGGTGAAATAAGAATTCCGATTAATACAGAAAATGATATCTCCCTAAAAATTAAGAAGACTAACATTTTCAATAAAAATCCACCTGTGAATGAGATTTCAATTACACGTCATATTCCAGGTAAGAATCATTATTTTCAGCTAATGTGATATTATTATTTCATTTGATAACGGTTTGATAGTCTCTCTGGCAGCAGTTAAATATTCTAATAATATTCAGAAACATTTCCCACACAGCCATCTGATCTCAAACTAAGCAGTGCTTGTACTATTTAAACCATATTTAAACCAGACGTTATATACTAGTTTTTGAATACATTGGTAGATTTAAACATTCCTTACTTTATTTATCTACACCCATGCTATAAATCCTCTATTAAAGTTCCTGAAACAGTTAGCTTATAGCCAACATTAAAACACTGGTTGTCATAGTGACCACACAGTGACCATTATATCATCCAAAACAGTGTATAATTTTATACTGAATTTTTTTTTGCTTTTTCAGTCCATTCCTTACTCATTAAACAGCCACATTCTCCGGGGTATCCTTATTAATTTCAAAAAAGGAACATTTTCATGCAGCCGCGTTTCACAACCACAGCGCCGTAATAAAAACAAGCCATTTTGGTTCGATATTAGAATTGCAGTTTATTTCTTTGTTGTTTACAAAAATGATCATGGGTGTAGATAAAGTCTTGTATTCAACTGTACATAATTAGTTATTAAAACCCTCATGTTATACTATTATCACACTCGCTTAGCTTCGTGTGATAAACCCACATTCGTGTTTTAATACCCCTTATTACACAACAGTTTCATAAATAACTATTATAACACCACAAAATACAAAACATAAATCTTATTAACTTGCAGCAACGTCAGTTATCCATGATACGGAGTGTGCTAAACAAAATGTATCAGTTAAATACGGCGATAAATCAAAAAGTGATATTAAAATACATGACACTCTTATCACAATATACAAACAAGAATTGGTTCCTCTACAAAAGGTTATCAAAGGCTTGAAAGATGATATAGACTCATTGGCAGACCACCAAATATTTTTGAAAGATAAATTGCTCAATCCAAGAAGATCAAAGTTAAAATTGATGAATTTTAACAGGAAATGTGGATGTTTCAAACGATATTAATTTTTAAAAAATATTCTCAAGGTAATACAGGTAACATATATTATAGAAATTAATAACTGTAAACTTTTCTGAAAAAAGGTTTATGATAATATAAAAGTGAAGAGAGTGGTATTGAATGAATAGCACGGACTCGAAACTTCAGCTAACTTTTGACAAAATAAAACATCTTAAGACACACATATTGAAAGAACGTATGTTTTGTTAGATACCCCACCCCACTTATGTAGGTACGTAATAAGTATCCCACCAAAAACATTTTCGTGGAAAATGTTGCCAGAAGAGACCATATGACTCGCACTGTTAAAAAGTTATCAGATCTCATGTAGAGCCAAGCTTATAATTCTACGCGCCCTAACTTCATAAACTACACCTTAGTCAAAATATTTGGCAGGACCGTTTCGCTACAGTCACATGGGCGTAAGGTGAAAGGTCTCGTCTTGGCAACATTTTACATGAAAATGTTTTTGGTGGAAACATCTAAAATACCTAGTGACAATAGTCCCAGAGTAAAATGGCATATGGCAAAATAAGGTCTTCATGTTTTTACATTTTGGCTACGGACGGAACTCCAAAACTGGCCACGACATTTATATCGAAACATATTCTATTATTCATAATATTCATTCTATTCGTAAAATCAAGGGTATTTCATCAATAAAATTGCGATAGGAATTAAAATGTAAACAATCTCTTACTAACAAAACATAATAATCCGTTGATATACAATAATATTGCTTCCAATAAAAATTGTTTTGATAAAAATAATCATAGGTTATTGTTTAATTTGCAGCAACGTATACAGACAGTTCCTCATACCAAATTAATTAAGGGAGGGGAAATTCCATGCTGCTTTCAATAACCGTCTCTTTATTTGGGCTTTCTTTACTGGCCAAAAATCATGACAAAGTTAAAATTTATATTTCTAGTCTAAAGCTAAGCTAAGGTATGTCAACGAGACGAGATAAAGAATGTAAACAAAATTTAAATTTTTATTGAAATAAATTATGTTGATTTACCGACCGCTTTCCTGTACCACGATCATACAACAACATCTGTCGTCGACAAACTGACGTCATTATTGCATGCGAAAGATAATTATCGCTCGCTATCGTAATGTAAGGGCCTTATCGCACAAGCGGTTTCCGAGCGTCTTCAAAGCGGAGCGGGTGCGCAGCGAATACGTCGCGGATGCGCAGCGAACACGCCCCGCATGTGCAACGAATACGTCGCGGACGCGAAACGGGAATGCCATTTTGTACACTCGTACATAACAAACAAAGCCCGCCTCGTTCAGTTATATGGGATCAAACAAGAAGGGAATATAGTGATCGTAATTTAAAAAAACAAACAACAAATCGTCGCTAGAAATGTCGACGCCAAGGATCCCAATGCTTTTACTGATGCTCAAGGACGTGTTCTGGAATTGTGGAGCCACAGCAAATGGGGTTTTCTTAGCGGCGAACGCGCAAGCTTGTTTTTTAGTGGGGTTGAAATGGACTACGGTTAGTCGACCCTAATCGGAGACACTAGTTAGTGATGAATACCGTCAATAGACAGCATATCATTGATATGCAGTAAGAACAGCGTTGGGGACAGCACAGACCCTTTCGGGACGCCGGCATTTATGTCCATGCTATTGGAGCAGCTACCGTTAACGACGGCTCTTATGCATCTGCTGGACAGAAAGCTGGCGACCCATTTGCATAGTCCCAAAAACGAAATTTTTTAAGATTTTTTTTATTCGTTTGCAAAACAGCACTAAGTAGTCGCTCTCTTCCAGTCGATTAGTTAATAATGGGTCTTCCCAAATTCTTCGAAGCTTTCGTTTTCGTTTCCTGCGCCTTCGAAGTAACAAAACTAACAGCAGTGATTTCTCGTCGGAATCCATTATGTTACTGAGTGTACTGTACGCCGCGAACTCACCGCGCATCCGCGACGTCTTCGCTGCGCGTCCGCGACGTCTTCGCTGCGCGTCCGCAACGTATTCGCTGCGCGCCCGCTCCGCTTTGAAGACGCTCGCAGACCGCTAGTATGATAAGGCACTAACTCAGTAGAGGTCGGTTTACATATTTTATCGCCTCTCTTTGGCTTACCTGTATGTACTTACCTACTAAACCTCTCACTATCTAATGGGCCCGTTTTGACAAGAGGATGTCCCAATAGGTCCCAATATCTTTGTGCTTTTTTTGGACACATGCATGGATGTGTGCTGACGAAACAGGCGAGACACTTCTCGCACACATTATTTTAAGAAAGCATTTCTTTGTCTCACAATAAGCTTATAAAATCTAATTATCTAATCGAATGTTTATCTTAAACAAACAAGAGTCATTGGCTTACAATAAATGTTAATGAATTATTTGATAATGAACACAACAATACCACAAATTTAACATCATAATAGGTACTTAAATTATGTAAAATACTTACCTACATAATTAAATAAACATCTAGAGGATTTAGGGCAAAGTTTAGTGTCCAACCGAACTTAGAAAGAAACAATACTATTTAAAAACCAGATTTCTCTTTCTTCCCTATGATAATTATTTATTGACACCGCTGCTTGGTTACGGAATGCATGGATTGTACCAGTTTGTTACATCAATATTTAATTCAATACCCTTCCGAGGAACTTGCCTATCGGACGTTAACAGGGAACTACGCCTCGATTAGAAATAATACACTTTAGATAAATTATAGACTCTTCGCGGGTGTAGGACTGTAGGTATCAGTAATTAATTACCGATAGTGATAAAGCCGTAAGCATATATTTATACGCGTGTCTTACTTACATTAATTAACTCGCTTTAGAACGTATCACGCAAATCGTTTTGCACTACCCGATCATCCAGTATCGTGGACGCTACTATATAATTTTAATTGACATAAATTGCGGCATGTGTGTTCCGTTGACAGGATATGTGTTATAATTATTTTTGAAGTTTTTTATTGTGTTTGTTGTTATGAATAATTGTGTACAATGGAAAGTAAAGTTAATACCATTGCGGGGAAAGTTGACAATAATGAACAATTCACCGCAGATTTGGATCAAGCTTTAGCAGTGGCAGGTACATAACTGTTTATATTTTTAGTATATAATTTTTATTTTATTTTATAGTAGCTGTTCCCGCGAATTCACCTTCATGTTCTCGGGTGAAAAGTAGGCTATGTCCCAGTCCATGCCATAAAACTCTGCAACCCTGACGAAAAAGCGGGGACATGTAGTTATATGATAAAAACGTAATTAAAATAAATAAATAATTAACCTGGGACATTCTTCATACACGGCTACCTGATCACAAACTAAGCAGAGCTTGTATCATGGAAACCAGAAAATTGATATACTACTTTCATACATATACTACTTTTTAACCGACTTCAAGGAGAAGGTACTCAATTCGGTTGTTATTTTTTTTTATGTTTGTTACCTCATAACTTCGTCATTTATTAACCGATTTAGAAATTTTTTTGTTTGTAAGGGTACACATCCCGTTTGATCCCATTGTCTTCCGATCAGGATTTGATTACTTCTTATTGTACTTTGAAGTCGGTTGAAGTTTTTTGTAAAACAGTTTTTGTTTGCAATAACATACTTTACAATTTCTGCAAATTTCATTGCAATAGGTTCAGCGCTTAGGCGTGAAAAGTTTACAGATAAACATATCCCACCAAATACATTTTCATGTAAAGTTTTGCCAAGGTGAACCCATATGGCTTGCACTGTCAAAAAGTTATCAGATCTCATGTAGAGCCAAGCTTTTAAATCTACAAGCCCTAAACAAACTCTACGCCTTTGTCAAAATATGTGGCTTGGCCGTTTCGCTACCGTCACATGGGCGTAAGGTGAGAAATGTATTCACTGTTCATTACTTTTCTGTAATACAATAGTTCCTGTAGTAGCGAAACGGCCCAGCCACATATTCTGACTACGGTGTGTAGAGTTTGTGAAGTAAAACTTTTAAACCAGATAAAACAATAAATTTGGAAACTGTTCTGCAACCTACACAAAAGAAACCAGAAAGCGTCGATTATCGCCCTCGTCTTCGTATGCACACATGTAGGTACACAATAGAATAGTTATTCCGATCGGTTTACTTACACATACGTAGAAAATATTGTGCCTAACTTTCGCATAAGGCGACTCTCCGTCATTTATTTATACATCTATAATGATTACAATCTATCATGACTTCAGAATTACTTTTCTTTCCACCATGTCTTGTCTTTCATAGTTTCGGGACACAACAAGTATAATAGACAAAATCCGTAGTCAGTTTAGTTTCTCATGAACAGATTATTATTTATTTCAGTGTTCTAAGGCTTATCTAGTATGGACCTAAGCCCTGCTTCGACTGTTACAGGTATCGGCTGGTACAACATAAAGTACTCATTGGCATTATCACTATGTCTGATAGCCTCAATAGTAGAACCTGTAGGTTACTCCTACATCCTGCCAGCAGCGCTATGTGATCTTCAGATGTCGAGCACTCAACGAGGGTTTATTGCTTCAGTACCATATATAGGTAAATTGTTACAACCATAGAGTAAGAATATTCATAGATTTACATTACCTTGGCGAAGCGTGAGCAGTTTGCATAAATGTCGATACTCGTATGTGTTCCTATTTTCATTTGGTCTCGGTAAAAGTATCGATAAAAACGAGAAATTGGCATTCATTATATATGTATTTAGTCGTTCAAACTATGAACGCACTTTTCGTTTCAGGGCAGCGTTTACAGCGCTCACAGCAATTACTCAAGTACAATCGCTCTATTAATATTCTACCTCTATGGTTATAACCTATTTTGATTAGTTTACCATAGTTTCCACGTGCAGTTTTACCCGCGTTCCCGGATAAATAAGCCATGGATGGGTAGTGCTGCGATGTGGCTATACTTTCTTAAACTAGGGTTTGGCGAAAGACAGAGTTTAGATATACCTAACTTAGGCAGGTTATACCTAGGATAATTCAGAAGGAACTAGTAGTTCCCTCCTAAATGCGGGTTAATCATTATTTAACTACAAGTTTTTGATTTAAATTACGATGGTCATAATAGATTAAAATTTAAGACTGAAATTGTATTTTTTTAATCACATAGCATTTTTTAATCTTGTACGTTATTCGCAAATTATCAGAAAGTGATAATCACACTATCTAGTATGAGTTGAGTAACTAATATAAAAATCAGTACCTATATCTTAGCTTAGATATAAAAGTAAGTAGGTAACCAGCAACATAATTTCGTATTTCGTAGGGACCGTCGAATTGATGACTTAGAAACTCTATTAAATATTAGAAACGAATCAAAAATTACGAAGATACAGCGATTTTAGTGCAAGAATCTCAAAATTACCCTTTATACGTATCCAACTCTCCACTAATTGAACTATCTCCCTGCCAAATTTCATCTAAATACGTCCGGTGGCAAAGCTGGACGGTCGGCAAAGTATGACGTCATCTTTATTTAACTTCTTCATTTGCTGATGGATTTTAATAATTTAAACAACATTATGTTCAGAAATGTTGTGTGCATCCTCCGTAGAATCAAAAATTTAATTTTTTTTTAGTCAAAGTCAAAGCCATTTATTCAATTTAGGCCCCAGATGGGCACTTATGAAGGTCACATTTACTGAAGTTACACCTTATTTATCTATTCCGTGGAAGTTACCACCGGTTCGGAACTCGGCCTTCAACTGAGAAGAATCGAGCAAAAAACTCAGAAAGGTTACGTTTTTTAAATATTTTTGGACAATCTGACTATGTTTGGCTTTTTTTATCATAGTTATGTGAATGACCCTCATTTGTGGTTCTAAAATAGGAAAATGATCATCATTATCAACCCCCACTATACCTACTACATAAGCCACGTCCCTCTTGCACTACTAATCTCGTCCCTCTGCTCTTCGCATTTAAGTCTTTCCTGCGATCATTAAGACTTTATTAACTCTCTTCCCTATTCATCTGTTAAATATCACCTGTCATCAACACGTCTGGCCTAATCTTCAGCATAGAATTCGTTGTCTAAAAGTGGTACTGGTACCAAGCATGGAACTATTCCCTATAGTTCCATGCTTGAAACCATGCTTGATACCAGTTTTAGACACCGGCCTATTAGGTGCGATCGGGTCAGGAGCTTGGTTTTTACCAAGTTGCAAGTTGCAACCTCCGTCATACCTATAATTACGCAAATACAAAGCCACTCGTGAATACAACTTCTTAATCCTGTTTACATTTATTTATTGCTTATGTACCTAATTGTAACTTCGTTCGAAGCAAAAACCCTATTTTCCTTGTTGATTTGTAGTTTTGCAATTGTAATTATCTAATCGTAATCACTACATGCTATACCATCAAATAATAAATCAAATTCGCATTTAATTTATTTTAGGTGTGGTGGTGACGTCATTCCCCTGGGGATATTTGGTGGATACGAAGGGGAGGAAACGTATGATAATCATCAGCTCGTTGATTGCTGGTGGATTTGGTATACTATCAGGATTTATGCCAGAACTCATAAGTTTCACTGCTTGCAAGTTCCTCACTTCACTATGGTATGAACTCTTTCCTTTGCCTAAAATAGTTAACTTTAAAATATTAAGACAATGGCATATTCTGAGAAACCTGCTACCTGGCCAGTAATTCGTAAATTTTGTACATATAATCGACGCATTTTTCCAAATGCACATACACTTAACAGGAAAATACTAAACAAAACTCTGCAAATGATAGTTAAGTATTTAAATTAATTTGTTATGATTCACTTTCACTTTTATATAACAACAATTCTTATTTTAATTTGGTAGGTAACCTTGATTCTCGTAAAGCTCTTTTATCATTTTGCCTTCGACGACCTCCTCCTATAGCCACCAGAAATGCAGAATCTGTACCAAATTCTTTCAATTTGGGACCCAATTCTCACAACCTTTGAAATAACCTTCGAATCGAACTTACGGTTCGAGTCCTATTCGACTGCAAAATTTCGAAGGGCGGATTCTTTCTGCTAAGCGGTCAATTTCGAGTGGGTGACAATTCGCTCCCAGTGCTTTAATTACATCATTCCACCTCTTTCTATAATTCGGATCACTAAATAAGACTTCCCGTATTTAAATTTAATGTATATTTCGTCAGCATAGCCTGCCCCGCGGCTGTACCTTACACATACATAGGGGAGATTCTACCACAGAAGTATCGAGACGTGACTCTGTCAGTGACGAATGCGTTGCAAATAACCGGTTCTGCACTGGTGCCTTGTAAGTATTTTCATATTATAAGGAAAAGAAGCAAATAATAAACTTAAATAGTGTGCCTGTAGATACCACATTTTTTTTTTAGTAAATTGTATTGAAATGATCTTTAGTTAGGCGTCGGTTTATGCGACATCATAACACACGGAGAAGCAAGTGGGATGTATGATTAGTATACGCCACATGCCGTGCGTCATACTTGTTAACAGGTGCTGCTTGTGGGGGCTGGTCTGCCTTAATTTGCTATTTCCTACCACAGATTACAGAATATCGATTCAGTCTACCCTTTTCGTTATACGTTGTATATGTCACCGTTATTTTGTGAACACCGTTAGTTTATAATCTAACAAGCGAGATTGTAAACTGACGATAAGTAAATTGTGAACGTACAGTTCAGAATTTATCGACGGTTTTCACAAAAATACGATGACAATATACAAAGATGAAATAAAATCCAAGTTTCTCGACACTGACAATTATTAGTAAGCTAATATTTGTAAAATTACTGCAATATAAAGCAACTCCGTTTTGTGTTTTCAGTGCTAGCATGGGGTATATTACCATTAGATTTTCGAATAAACTTCGGTGCATATGATTTCCGTTCGTGGCGACTGCTCACAATTGTCTATGCACTATTCTTTTTAATAGCCGCTTTCCTATTGTCATTTGGGCCTGAAAGTCCGAAGTACCTTGTTTCCCAAGGTAAACACGACGAAGCAATTAGAGTACTGCAAACTATTTATGCGAAAAACAAAGGAAAATCTCCTGAAGAATATCCCGTAAGTCATGTTGGAAAATACATTTTTTTTTATGTTTATTTGGTCGAAAGTTTTACCTAATATTTCCTATTTTCAGATTAAAAGGCTAACGGCAAACGTTCAGAGGCAAAAGGGTAGTTTTATAGACTCACTACAAGTACAAACAGTTCCACTGCTGAGATTACCGTATCTGAAATGGTTAGCCCTTATCGGATTTTTACATTTTGGTATATTTTCTGTGTAAGTTTACTTAATGCGATACTTGGAGTAAATTTTGGTCCAGAATACAGTATAGGATAGAGGTTAAGACTAGCGAGGCTACCGTATAAGGAAATGGTAATGAACTTCATTGAATGTGGCTGCCATTTTCTACAATTCTGTTCTATTTATGGGACACCAAACCAAACGAGACAAGGAAGCCATCCATTGACTCGTCCGGTGACCCGCTTGAGGTCTAAATAATACAAAACTCCAGATAATAGAAGCCAAGCAAATGTATCTCATAGCAAGTGCTTCAGTGCGTAAACGCAATAAAATTTCTAAACGTGATTCTCCTACCGATATATTTAAACATCAGACTGAAATAAAAAAAAAAAACATCAATCACTAAAATCTCGTTCCTACCCCATGATATCTTAATGTTTCAGATTGAATGGACTTTATATTTGGGTACCTGATGTCCTGAATCGAGTACTAACTGGAAGTGGTCAGGGACTAACTGCATGCGAAGTTATCGCTCAAAGACTCAATGGGGTTCGTATTGTATTGTCCGCCTTCACGAGCAAACTATAGGCATAGCGCATAACCACATAACTGAGTAGATTCACAGGTAGATTCCTGCGGTAGTGGAGCGGTGCAAGAGGGGTGTGTTTTCATTACGTGAAATGAAAAAAGAGAACTAAAAAATATATCATGGGTATTAGTGCAGTAGAATTAGATAATCAATTTACATTAATTGTGGTACTCATGATTTTTGGCATATCGATAAAGTTCTGTATGGATATGACTACCTTAAATTCGCAACCGATTTGGAAGTACGGAACATGGTGAAAATTGAGAAAAACTTTGATATTGAATAATTCCTAAACAAAAATTGTGGTACTAGTTGCGAGAATACCATGTCTTTAGAGAACCATTACCTACCTTCTCAAGAAATTGGAACCGGTTGCGAAATACGGAACACACCTAAACTTAAAAAAGTGATTTTTCGCCTTTATCTCCTAGGCAAAATTTGTGGTACTAGTTGCGAATTCATTGGTAACTTGTATTAGCCTATTACACTTAGTTTTAAGTTTGCAGCCGGTTGCGATATACGGAACCCTAAGAAAATATTTTTTGATAAATTCTACTTCCAGCAAAATTAGCGTATTCTGTTTTATTACTTATATCATATTGGTAGGTCGACTTCTACCTACTTTGTGATCGCAACCGAAGAGAACATTACGGAACATAGTTTTTTTTACAAGTAAAATGTGCGCGTATTCGTGTGTTACGAAGGGAATGCGGGCGGTG
The DNA here is from genome assembly GCA_951394255.1 of Polyploca ridens. Taxonomy (NCBI): domain Eukaryota; kingdom Metazoa; phylum Arthropoda; class Insecta; order Lepidoptera; family Drepanidae; genus Polyploca; species Polyploca ridens. The sequence continues at coordinate 13,288,818 of OX596251.1, forward strand.
CGGGACGCAGGACTAGCGTTGAGGAATCTACGAAAATTCCTGCGTCTATCCAATCTGTCGTCTTTTTTGCACTGCTAAGTAAGAAAGTTCTTTATTTTTATAGGTAACAATGTAAAAAATATCGAAAAGATACAATATCGACGTATCCTACGAAACGGGGTGTAGCTGCAAAACAGCAAAATATCAGGAGAAGGTTTGTTATAAAATAACATATAGTTAATATAGTCAGTATCCATTATCCAATGAGACGTTTTCTTTCCATACAGTTTTATAGAGTTGGTTGAAAATACCTGTCAAATCGTGTACTTAAGGTTCAAATTAGTTCGAATTATCAACAGTTTGACAGCTAATTTCAATCAAACTCTATAAAACCCTATGGAAAGAAGACGTCTTATTATCTACACGCATCAAAAAAGTTTGTGATCTCTAGCAAAAGCTGTTTTTTTTTTAATTTTACTTTATCAAGAAAAAGTGTTTACGTTATATCTCATTTTTAAATAGAAATACACTGTTTGAAATTCTTTTTTAATAACATACAATAACAATGTTATTGTAACATTTTATACCCGGGAGTGTTTACTTCGCAGCATATAATCTTGGTAGCATGTCTAAAACTAAACCTATAAGAAAGGTCACAGACAAAACCCCGAAAATCAAATGGGGACAACTTTACAGCCCAAGAGAAGAGCTGTCTATCGCCCTTAAACAATATCTGGAGGAGGACTTGAACAATGATTGCAACAACAACGCCGAGCTTATGTGGTCAAACTTTGCATACACCTGTAAAACCCAATCGTCCAAAATCTTAGGAGTCTCAAAAGGAAAACTAAGCAATAACAAGGACCCAAGATGGTGGAATGACGAAGTTAAAAAGTTGTAAGTGCCAAAAGGGATCTTTTTAAATTATGGCAGATAACACAACTGGAAGATGATCGCATTGAATACAAGAAGGCGAAACAACAAGCGAAGCGCAAAGTAGCCCAAAGTAGAGCACAATCTAAAGAATGTTTTTATATCAGATTGGAAGATGCAAAGAACGACACTGAAATCTTCAAAATCGCAAAGCAGCGACATAAGTCAACGTTAGATATTAAAATTAATAAATACATCCGTGACGAAAACGGTCAGCTGCTTATACTATGCAGAGCTTCTTAACGAGGATTTCCCAAGCCAGCAACAACCTATAATAAATCCTACGGCTGGACCAGTGCTGAAAATTAATGTTGTGGAGGTGAAAACCGCAGTCTCGAGGATGAAAAACCATAAAGCTCTTGGGCCAGACGAAACACCCTCTGATATCTGGAAACAGATAGGACCTATAGGACTTGAGTGGCTCACAAGACTCTTCAATGCTGTCCTCAACTCCAATATGATCCCAGAATCATGGCGACAAAGTTACATAGTGCCCTTTTATAAGAACAAAGGTGACGTCAGCGTCTGCGGGAATTATAGGGGCATAAAACTTACTTCTCACACCCTAAAAATATGGGAAAGAATACTAAACGATCGCTTCTTGAACCACGTTGTCATTTCTGAAAACCAGTACGGTTTTATGCCATCAAAATCCACAATCGATGCTATCCAAACAGTCCGAATAATAATGGAAAAGCATAGGGCCACCAGTGAAGACTTACACCTAATTTTCATAGACCTTGAGAAGGCGTTTGACCAAGTGCCACGAAACCTGGTATGGCAAGCGATGAGATCACAGGGTCTACCGGATTACTACGTAGCCCTAGTCCAGGACATGTACCACAGGAGTAGCACAAAAGTGAGAAGTTTGGCCGGAGTGAGCAAAACCTTTGAAGTCAAAGTCGGGGTTCATCAAGGTTCCGCGTTGAGCCCACTACTCTTTAATCTGGTAATGGACTATTTCCCCAAAGATATCCAGTCTCCCCTACCATGGTGTATGTTATATGCAGACGAAATCGTGCTCATTGACAAAAGTGCACAACAACTGCAAATTACTCTCGAGCAGTGGAGGTGCGCCCTGGAAAGCAATGGACTCCGTATCAGCAGAAGCAAGACCGAACATCTGGAATGCAATTTTAGCGGCGATACCACCATCTCACACACGATCTATATCGAGGGAGATTCAATTCCAAAGGTATCCCAGTTCAAATATCTCGGAGCGATGATGACGGCTGATGGTAACATTGAAACCGACGTCACCCACAGAGTCAACGTTGCGTGGCAAAGATGGAGAGCTCTCTTGGGTGTCCTCTGCGACACAAGAATGCCGATCAAAGTGAAGGGAAAAATTTACAAAACAGCTGTAAGACCTGCAATGATGTACGGTGCCGAATGCTGGGCCATAAAAAAGGCGCATGAACAAAAACTTCACGTGGCCGAGATGAAGATGCTGAGATGGGCAGCAGGTGTAACCAGACTTGATAAAGTGCGAAATGAACACATCAGAGGTAGTTACCATCATCGTTAGTCGCGACCATCTCAGAAAAACTTACAGAAAGTAGGCTTCGTTGGTATGGCCACGTAATGAGACGTCCTGAAGACCACGTGGTTCGGCAGGCTGTGGCCCTACCGAACACAAAAAAGAAAAGAGGAAGACCCAAAGTCACATGGTGGTCTACAGTAACCCGCGACTTGGAACTAGCCCAACTCACAGTACGGACAACCCAGGACATACCATCCTGGCGCATGAGAACGAGGAGAGCCGACCCCAAATAATGGGATACACTTGAGAGGGAAACTCCTAAAGAAATTTCAAAAAATATAACTGTCTGAATACACCTGGGACCACTGATTTATCGGTAAGTCGCTAAAACTAATCGTTTTAACGCACTGAAACACAGAACGCGATAATCTCGAATCTTTATTTTCAAATACTTCTCGTGCTGTATCTTAACTTTGCTTTTGGACCTACGGCCGGATATGCCCCAAGAAAAATGTCACTGACCTACCATATTGTAAAAAAAAATTCAAAAAAACTTGAGAATTCGAACTAGCATAGTTGATGAAAGCCTATCCATTATTCGAAGCTCCTTGAGGATCAAGTTATTGGTGCAGAAGGCCATCCACAGAATTTTCAGGAGGCGTCTCCAGCACCATATCTCCATTGCGTCGATTTTCCGACGACCTTGTAATCTAAAGGACCAAGTTTTAACTCCATAGAGAAAGATTGGAAAGACAAGGCATCTTATAAGTCGAACCTTTGTTTTAAATAAATAAATATCCTGGGACATTCCTCACACACGGTCATCTGATCCTAAACTAAGCAGAGCTTGTACTATGGAAACCAGATAACTGATATAATTTCATATACTACTTTTTGTTTGTAAATACATACTTAATATACATAATTACACCCAGACTCAGGACATACAGACATGTTCATGCACACAAATGCATGTCCTGTGTCGAAGTCGAACCCACGACCTGCGGCGCGTAAGGTGAACCTTAACCAACTGTGCCAACTGGCCCGTCCGTTTTCCTGGTTATCCTTCTACAAACAAACAAAAATATCTTCAGCTTCAAATATCTTTTTTTTTATACCACTAAGGTGGCAAACAAGCAGACGGCCCGCCTGATTGTAAGCAGTTACCGTAGCCCATGGACGCGTGCAATACCAGGGGTATCACTCGCGCGTTGCCGACCCTGAAGAAATCTCTTCACGCCCTTTTTGATGAACCCCATGCTGTACTCCATTGGGAAAACCACGGCGGAGAGCTCATACCAAAATCTGAAATAACTAGCTGTCCCCCGCGGTTTCATCTAAGTTCCCGGGATAAAAAGTAGCCTATAATACTCGGGGATATCATATTAGTGATGAAAGAATATTTCGAATCCGACTGGTAGTTCCAGCCCGTTTGAACAAACAAAAAAATTCCCCTTTATTATTTCAGAATAGATATTCTAGGGTATAGGTAGATAAAAATTTATAAGCACGTTTTTCTTAAAAAACAACAAAGCGTCAAACATTTTGTTCGATAGTAAACTTCGTATTTTGTTGAAAATATATCGGGCTGACGAAAAAACACGATCACTTCCAACATTCTTAGGTAAAATTTATCAATCGAGCCGTACCGTGAACCGTTAGTTGTCGTACTAGAATGGAGAATTTAAGGAACAAAATACACCTAAAATATGTCATTATTTTCATAAAAATAGTCTTAGCATAACCAGGATACCAACTAACACACATAATTGGAAAGTAATGTTTTTTTTTATCAATCCTGAAAACTAGCTGTTTTGCAGTTACGCCCCTATTTGTAGGATACGACGATATTGTATCTATTCGATACATTTTACATTGTTACCCAAAATAAAGAACGTTTATACCACAGTTTTACCATAAGGCATATGCTGTGTTAATACTACAGTGAAAAAAAAACTACCGATTTCGATACACGCGGTTTTTTTAAATAAAAATTGAATAAATGGCTTTGACTTTGACTTTAAATTTTTGTAATTCCTCAACGCTAGTCCTGCCTCCCGCACCGCCTGCATTCCTTTCCTTCATTCGTAACACGCGAATACGCGCACATTTTACTTGTAAAAAAAACTATGTTCCGTAATGTTCTCTTCGGTTGCGATCACAAAGTAGGTAGAAGTCGACCTACCAATATGATATAAGTAATAAAACAGAATACGCTAATTTTGCTGGAAGTAGAATTTATCAAAAAGTATTTTCTTAGGGTTCCGTATATCGCACCCGGCTGCAAACTTAAAACTAGGTGTAATAGGCTAATACAAGTTACCAATGTGTTCGCAACTAGTACCACAAATTTTGCCTAGGAGATAAAGGCGAAAAATCACTCTTTTAAGTTTAGGTGTGTTCCGTATGTCGCAACCGGTCCAAATTTCTTGAGAAGGTAGGAAATGGTTCTCTAAAGACATGGTATTCTCGCAACTAGTACCACAATTTTTGTTTAGGAATTATTCAAAATCAAAGTTTTTCTCAATTTTCACCATGTTCCGTACTTCCAAATCGGTTGCGAAATTAAGGTAGTCATATCCATACAGAACTCTATCGATACGCCAAAAATCATTAGTACCACAATTAATGTAAAATGTTGCTTAATTTTGAGCTAATTCTACTGGACTATATAGCGAGACAGCTCTGATACGTCATTTGTAACCACCTCCCGCACCGCTCCACTACCGCAGAAACACGACAGAAACCTACTCAGTAAGACAGTAACATGCAGAACCACGCAGAGGAAGACAGTTATCGTAGTGCCACCAATGTTTAAACCCATTGGCTTTCAGTTAAGCGCGAGTGCTAGAACTACGTACCTATAAGAAAATAAACAGAAACTGCGAGTCAGCAAATTAAGAAATCGATTCCAAGAGCATTACACAATCGCCCTGCTGGTCTTTGGTCCACGCTATGTCGGGGCAAAGCTACGATCACGACCAGTTATGTTTTGGGACCAAAACTTAGAATCTGTTATAATACTGAGGTGGCTTCTCACAGACCATCAGGACTATTCTCACAGAGACGAAATTGACACCGATATTTCAAAAAAATTACGCAACCGCTCCAGTTAACTCTCTCTTCGAAATCTTTCACGTGCACGTTACCAAAAATCACCTTGCTGGTCTAGAATTGAAATTTAACTGCAAACATTTCCTTTTCCAGACAGTGGATGAAAACGCAGAATGCATAGATACGATAGATTCTATAACGTTCACAATTAACTCTATAGCAAACATTACTTGTGCAGTATTGGCCGTAGCCATCAGCAGCACTGTAAAGTTCATTGGGAAGAAAACATTATTGATAGCAGTGTATTTCGTAATCGGTACATTTTGCATATTGATCAACTTTATGACACATGACTATATCTTCGCAGTGCTTCTGTCGTCATTTCCTATTATGGGACTGGCTATAGGGCCAGTCAATGCTTTTGCTGTCGAAATATTTCCGACACATTTGAGGTAAGTAACAGTTGAGGGAGCCATTTTTATTATTGTCTTTGTATGAACAAAGCAGCACTGGAATATGAATTAAATTTCTTCCTGGCTTAGTATTTAGAATGTTAGCAAATAGACTGAATACTATAATAGGTACTTAATTTATTTACAGAGGGATGGCTGTGGGTCTAGCTATGATGATCGGCCGTACAGGATCTGTTATTGGTACCAATGTTGCTGGAATCTTACTGAATGCTGCTTGCGAAGTTACGTTCTATTCGTTTGGAGGGCTGCTATTGCGTGAGTTACACATTAGTTAATCGGGCAAACAATTTGCCCCATATCGTCTAACTCTAGGCCATTTCTCATTTTCAATGCCGTGGAGAAAATTGTGGGCTTATCGAATCAGTATTCGAACCCAAAATCTCACTGCAGATCAATGAGCTTGGGCTCTCGAGAACAGAAAATATCGCGAGAAAACCTTAGCAAGGTGATCAGATTTAAATTGCTAAAAAATCAGAGCTGCAGTCAGCCACATGTTGCTAACTGCAGCTTTTTATACCACCACTGATGCACAAGTAGACGCGTCATAGACCTACACTCAAAGAAATGTTTACAAATCTGAGTACATACATCATAGGCGTAAATTTTAAGCCAATGACTACATATTGTACCTATATATAATTATACTTATAGTGTGCAAAAAAAGGGAATGAGTATACTGAGACTGTAATTCGGTAGCTACCTACTTATCTACTTATTTTTTATATTTTTGTTTCAGTTTGCGGTGTTTTATCATTTTTGCTGCCGAAATCAAGACAAACCAATCTAAGAAAATCACAATCAATCTCGACTAGATTATAATTTTTAAACGATGTTACCTACCAGCTGCTTGAAATTAATAAACATCTTGATATGACTCCTCTTCATTCCTCCTACCTCCCATTATCCATTTCTATATACTGAGTGAACGGTCTATCATCTAAGGGTCTATCCGAGTGGTCATAGACGGGTGTTCATCGAATCTTTTGGCAATATGCCGAAGTAGCTCAGGGTTCAGTTCTCTTTGCAACCTTATTTCTGCTGCATACTGTATCTTTGGGTATAAAGATATACTGTTGCAGACAGAAATATTTCCGGCGCGCGAGTCACTAATGACGAAATTCAATTTGTTGCGAGAGACCATGGTAGAGCGTTTGAACGTGATCTTACAGGCAGTCTCTGATTGGGGCAAAGGTCAAACTAACGCCACCAAGATGCAAGCGTGTCTTTCACTGCTAAATTGCATGAGTCCTTTCCACCAGGCTCCTGTTTTCCAAAATATATCCTTGCCTATATGCAATCGGCTTAATCTCCTCGGCATGACCTTAACAGCCAAAATAAACATTGGGTTCTAGTTAGGATATCTATCCTCTCTAAGGTTAAGCGGTACTTCACGCCTGGACAGTTACTACAACATTATAAAGCACAACTCATGCATGGAGTAGGTACTGCTGCCATCTCTGGGATGCATCCGCTAAGCACTAGTTCCCTCGACACGCTCTTGAGCCACGAGACTCATCTCGAGATGAGTCTATCTACTTATTGCATACCTATTATCGGTGGCATTTTATCCAATAAAGATCATACATGACCAGTGAAGTGAAATGAAATTAATTACGTGTCAAGATTTTTCAAAAGGTCCGTGAACATTTTTTGTATACCGTTTTCAGGATTAGAAGATATCGGTGACAGTTCACTTTTGACAATTATAGTCATGCGCCTTAACGATATGCAATCGATTTTTTTGTTGTATCGAGAAAGTTAATAATGAAAGTCTAATCGATTTTCATTTTAGTGCTTTTATTTTCCAAATTATATTTCCTTATCACTGTCTTACTGCAATACCACCTCGTGTGTAATTACCAACTTTGCACACATGTATCATACTGTACTATTATGGTTGTTCTTAATTTCAGATAATTATTATAGGATTTATGAGAAATTATGTTTGTTAATTGATATTTACCTAGTAATGTAAGAATATTCTCTCTCTCTTTGATATCGTACCGATATATCGAATTTAACACCGGAAAATGTGAACTGTCACCGATATCTTCTAATCCTGAAAACAGTATAGGTACAATGGCCACACAGGCATATACTTATTATATTATGTCTGTGCAATGGCCACCATTTTACTGTAACACCTTCATTCATATTTATGTTCATATTCATAGTAATATTCAGTTCACTCAAAAATCATATTCTTAATTGTTTATTATTTTTTATTTCATATATTAAATGGAAAACTCAAAATAAATAAGACTAGGCTATATGGTTCCGACTTTTGCCTACCTTTTGGCCATTATTATAAACAACAACAATGTTGTTGTAAACTGTTTTCAGGATTAGAAGATATCGGTGACAGTTCATTTTTGACAATTATAGTCATGCGCCTTAACGATATCCAATCGATTTTTTTGTTGTAAGAAAGTAATTGATTTTCATTTTAGTGCTTTTATTTTCCTAATTATATTTCCTTATCACTGTCTTACTACTTAATATCGCCTCGTGTGTAATTACCAACTTTGCACACATGTATCATACTGTACTATTATCGTTGTTCTTAATTTCAGATTATTATTACAGGATTTATGAGCAATTATGTTTGTTAATTGATATTTACCTAGTAATGTAAGAATATTCTCTCTCTCTTTGATATCGTACTGATATAACGAAATTTTTTGGTATTTAAAAATATTTCGATATTGATAAACCTATTCAAAAATAATCGTTATAACATATATCGATACTTTTTTGAATTTCCCTGTCGATCAAGCATTGTCAATCACTATAGGTAAATGATCCGTTTCATGCAGCAAGTATTTTAAGGATATCCTATTTCTTAATTTTTAAAATTATCAAGCTATATTAATGTGCTGAAATTATTTCTTAGTTATGTATAGCGATATAGGTATATTGTATTTTTGCAATGATAAAAAATGTTTTTTTTTTTTTGTAAAATATTATATTAGTTACTCGCAAGTAGTATGAGTGAACCGGGAAATGTGAACTGTCACCGATATATTCTAATCCTGAAAACAGTATAGTTTGTCATATTCGCCAATAGGTAGGCAAAGGTTGAGCCATACAGCCTTGTCTTATTTGAGTTTTCTCGAGTTGTATTATTAAAGTCACAAAATAAATCACTTCATATAGTCCATACTATCAGTCACTGTCCATAAAAGGCATGTTTTTGTACAATGGTGGTAATTGTACAAGAACTTTTCAAGGACTTCTTGAGACAACTTGAAATGTCAAGATACACATAATTCATTTCATTTCACTTCACTGGTGCATATGGATTAATCTTTAATTAATAAAGTACCACCGATAATACGCAATAAAACTCTAAATACACGAATTTATGAAAATAAAAACGTAAATGCAACGTCATTCTACAAGTTCCCGCCAAAAGTACGCAATTATTCGTATAAAAACCATTACATACATAGGTACACACGGCTACACATCAAGCTAACATTTCCAGTATAAGCTGACCTCTCATTGTACGGTGTTAAGTTCGTTGGGTCGAGGGTGTTGAATAAAGACACTTCACGATAATACACCAAGCTTTAATCAATCCCAACTTCTTAATCTATAATCTAATAAACTATGACATGGAAATGTGAGTGAAGATAATGTTTTTGTTTTTGTATCGCGAAAAGTGTTCGCCATAAACGTATCTCTAGTGCCGGCCAGAATTCCGGTGTTGCCAGCTAAGAACTTACGGCCGCCACACCACCCCCCTACGTTCTAAGGAAAACCAGGGAAAAAGAAAGGAAACAAGAGAAACCTCAAAGATCCAGGGGTTTTTTGAAACGAACTTGTCGCCCAGAACGTGTCCTGACTGGAGCGGGGTCGTTGGTAGGAGTAGGGTCGGTAGAGCTGGAAGATGTTGGAGTGGTTGAGTTGGGAGAAGATGAAGATGTTGGATTTGAGCTTGGGATAGGAGTTGAAACTGGCTGGTGGTTAAAGTCTTGGTATTGCTCGACAAACGCTGGTTTCACTCGATCTAGGCTGACCTGGACATCCTTGTGACCAATAGTGATGGTGATGGTCTTATCGTTTCTGCCAACGACTTTGTAGGGACCATTATACGGTGGCTTCAACGAAGCCTTGACTGCATCATCGCGCAGAAAAACGTGGGATGCAATATTGAGATCTTTCGAAACGAAAGTACGTTTGGTACCGTGTCGCGAGGCAGGAGTTGGTGCTAGCAAAGCCATCCGCTTCCTTAACTGTGAAGCAAAATTGGTAACGTCCTCGAGGCTGTCAGGCAGAGACGGAGATAAAAATTCTCCAGGCAAACGAAGAGGCTCCCCATAAACCAGTTCGGCAGAAGATGTCCGAAGGTCCTCTTTAAGGGCAGCTCGCATTCCTAACAACACGAGAGGTAGAGCAACACTCCAAGTACCACCATGGCAAGTAAGTGCGGCCTTCAGTTGTCGATGAAGTCTTTCGACCATACCGTTGGCACATGGATGGTAGCTGGTGGTTCGGGTGCGTGTGGTGGAGCAGTGTTGAAGTAGTGCCTTAAAGAGGGCAGACTCAAACTGCCGACCCTGGTCCGTGGTAACAACGGAAGGCACACCAAATCGAGAGATCCAACCATTGGTGAAGGTCTCGGCAACTTCTTCCGCAGTGATGCCCACGATTGGCCACACCTCCGGCCAGCGTGTATACCGGTCTACAGCAGTGAGGCAGTACTGGAAGCCTTTGCTGGAAGGTATACCGACGATGTCTATGTGGACATGGCGAAATCGATTAGTAGGCGACTTGAAATCGCCTACAGGTGTTGAAGTATGCCGAGTCACCTTACTGCGTTGGCACGCAAGACATTCACGCGCCCATTTGTGACAGTCCTTTTTCATACAAGGCCACACAAAACGGTCAGCCATCAATCGCACGGTTGCCCGTGCGCCAGGATGACTGAGGTTGTGTATCTTGTCGAAAAAAGGACGCCGAAATGATGGGGTTAAATATGGTCTAGGTTTTCCAGTGGATGTGTCACAGACTATGAATAGATCGGTACCAGGGATGGGAAACTTCTCAAGCTTGAGAGAGTTTCCATCGTCGGCCCGAAGTTCGTCGCTAGTAGCTTGCTCTTCGGCCAGTGCAGAATAACTTTCTTCGAGGGAGACTGCCTCAATGCGGGACATGGTGTCCGCAACCACATTATCTTCTCCCTTGATATAGACAACATCGGTCGTAAATTGGGAAATAAAAGATAATTGGTTAAGTTGGACAGGAGGCAGTTTCTCACGACGCTGACTAAAGGCGTATATTATTGGCTTATGATCGGTGTATATAGTCACATGTTGTACTTCAAGGATGTGACGAAATTGTTGTACACTTTCATAAATGGCCAGAAGTTCGCGGTAGTATGCAGGCCACTGGGACTGTTTCTCAGTCAGCTTTTTACTGAAGAATGCAATCGGCTTCCAAACGCCGTCTACCTTTTGTTGTAGACATGAGCCAACTTGGTAGAGTGACGCGTCCGTGAACAAGCCCAGAGGAGCATCACTAACCGGGTGGGAGATAAGGGTGGCATTCGAAAGACTTGCTTTGCACGTTTCGAAGGCAAGCTCAAGCTCTGGTGTCCACGGAACTGGCTTAGCACCTTTGAGCTTAGAAGCAGCAAGCACGTTTATGAGCGGAGCTTGTAATTCAGCAGCCTTGGGAAGGAACCGACGGTAAAAATTTACCATCCCTAGGAATCGGCGAAGGCCTTGCACGGTTTTTGGCAAGGGAAAATTTCGAAGAGCTTCGATTCTTTCCGGAGGTGGTCGTGTTCCGTCCTTGGATATTTTATACCCTAGGAATGTGACCTCTTCAGCACCGAAAATGCACTTAGATGCGTTTACCACAACGCCGTAAGCAGCAAGTCGCTGGAACAAGGTACGCAGGTGTTCTACGTGTGTTTCCGCATCCGGTGAGAAAACGAGGATGTCATCTACGTACGGGTATGTGAAGTCGAGTCGAGGGTGTTGAATAAAGACACTTCACGATAATACACCAAGCTTTAATCAATCCCAACTTCTTAATCTATAATCTAATAAACTATGACATGGAAATGTGAGTGAAGATAATGTTTTTGTTTTTGTATCGCGAAAAGTGTTCGCCATAAACGTATCTCTAGTGCCGGCCAGAATTCCGGTGTTGCCAGCTAAGAACTTACGGCCGCCACATACGGAAATCCTTTACAATGCGAGATCAGCTTATACTGGAAAATATAGCTTGATGTGTAGCCGTGTGTACCTAAGGTTTTTTTTTATTGTTACAGTTCACACATTGTTTATAAAAAAATATGTTTGTTTTGCATAATCCATACAGCATAACCATGCAACTATAGATTCCAAGTTCTATGAGAATAATAATCGATAATCGAACAGATTCATTAACTTCTGTTGCTAGGATTATTAATTATACACTATCCCGTCCCTACTATGTTGTCAAAATTATCAAGCTAAATTTGACAGACCTTAGTATACTTTTGTTGAATGGATTGTTTGTTTCCAAGTTCTTAAATTCAGTCAATAGGTAATTTAAATATATTCCAAAATGCACGTTATAGACTCCGACAGCGAAGACGAACTACCTCCAGGATGGGAAGAAAAACCCACAGAAGATGGAAACGTTTATTTTGTAAAGTAAATATCTTTAATTTATTCATTTTCAAATTCACCTTCGGTACCTTCATCTTATTTACCTATTAACTACTTTGCTGTCCGCAGTACTTGTTCCAATAAAATTCAGTGGACTCATCCTCGCACGGGTTGTAAGAAAGTAATTCCCAAAGACCTTCCTTTCGGCTGGTCGAAGGCAGTCGATGATGATGGCAAGGCGGTCTACGTTCAGAAAGAAACTGGTAACAAGACCTTTGTGGACCCGAGACTGGCTTTCGCGAAAGAAGAAAAGAAGCATGTCAATGATTTTCGACAGAGATTTGATGCTTCGTCTACTGCCTATCAGGTAGGTACAGATTGAGTCAAACTTATTGGCGGCTGTGATATTAGTTGCGGAACGCTGCGCAGTAGCGAAAACGAAGATATGCGGTACAGTCGAGATGACTGTACCTGTGCAAAGCTGGCTCGCAGCGCACATCACAGCCGCCATCAAGTTTGGTTTGGATTCTACCTATTCTTTCTTATCATATTGTTTCCCTTATGTCCATAGTTTTCTAAAGTTGTAAATTGTACTCCTGCAGCCTGTCTTCAATGATTAGGATAGCATAGATTTCCATATTGGTTCTAATACTCATCAAAAACATTTCCTGGTCTGAGTGTTTTTTTTATCTGTCATGGATTTAGTCCAGATTCTTAATCCAAGTTATCTTTTGAATTCTCTTTATCATAAAATATCATAACAAATGTATAAATAATCTTCCAGGTATTACATGGTGTGGATTTATCAGGAAAATATGCCTTAATAACTGGCTCCAATGCAGGTATTGGGTATGAAACAGCAAAGTCACTTGCCAGACATGGATGCAACATACTCTTTGCTAATCGCAATATGGAGGCCACACAGAAAGTGATGGAAGATATTGTGAAAGAGACAAATGCATCAGAGGACAATTTGAAAGCCATACATTTAGATTTATCTTCATTGCAAAGTGTGAAAAAATGTGCTTTAGCTGTGAAAACATTATTCTCAGAGTAAGTATATCTCCGAATATAAAAAGCTGATCTGTGCCTGAGTGGCAATCAATTCACATCCTAAACTTTATCAGAAGTCCTCCTTAACACTAGAAAGCATGTGCGGGTTACATATGGCCCCAGTGTTTGATTTTACCCAATAACTTTGAGAGTTCAATTTTTTTTTCTTGGAGTGCTTATATATTCCTCATAAATAAGTACCAGATTTTGTTCATTCCAGTAGCTTGCACAATGAGTCTGTGAAATTGCTTGGCATACACATAGCCCCGGACATGCATTTGTGGAAGTTTTTTGTGGTTATTTATTAACCACAAATGATATGAAATTCATTTTGATCCATCATTTTGAGATATTTATGTTGAGTTTTATTTATATGACTCAAAATAATTTAGCACACGGATAGATGTAATCCTAAATAAAATTTTGGTTTCTTCATATTCATTAAACCAATAATTTAATTATTTTCTTTCGCAGTCACCTGGACATGTTGATACTGAATGCTGGAGTATTCGGCCTGCCATACACTGAGACTGAAGATAATATAGAAACAACATTCCAAGTCAACCATTTAAGTCATATGTATTTGGCCATACTGTTGGAGCCATTGTTGAAGAAGGGTTCAAGAGTTGTTTTTGTTTCATCAGAATCTCATAGGTAATAGATTAATACATTTATTTGTTCGTAGCTTCTGATGCCTGATAATAATATTGAGATATATAAAAGAAATGGTATAAAGTTGTCAAGTATTATTTGGGATTGTTGTGATTATAAATCAATTTATAAATTATTTTTGCTTTCAGGTTTGCAAGTCTAAAGAATGTTTTTTCACTTCAAAATATTTCAATGACAAAGGATCAATATAGCTCTATGATGGCTTATAACAATTCAAAATTGTTTAATGTCATTATTGCAAAAGTAAGGCAATGGTGCCGATTCTGTTGTAAACCGCACTAAACTAATTTTAGTCACATCTCATCTCTTTCTTACGAAGATGATTGAAAAAGGATAGAACATATTTTAAGTTGTCAAATTAATCTTTGCCGTCTTATTTTGCGTGTATTTAGGCGTGACAGCGATAGATGGCGACTAAAATATTGAAAACAAGCATTGGACTAATTTGACAGGACTAAATTTCTTACATCCTTTTCTTATGTTCTTTGTTAGAAAGAGACATAGTGACATTAAAATTAGTTTAGTTGTGAACAACAGAATCAGGGCCAATAAGTTAAAAAGTGATTTTGTTTTTAATTTGTAGGCAGAGCTGAAAAACTCTTGTTTAAAATAGTAATTTATTAAACACCTAAAATTAAACACATTTGGAATATTGATACCTTTTAATTAATTGTGTGAAATAAATAAAACATGTGCTAATTCTTCATTTACTATTTCAGATGCTTAGTGAGGAATGGAGAGCAAAAGGAATCTGTGTCAATTCATTACACCCAGGAAATATGGTATTCACAAACCTGAGCAAATCATGGTGGCTCTTCAGATTAGCATTCTATGCTGTGAGACCATTCACTAAGAGTTTGGTGAGCTCTGTTTACTACTATTAGCTTGCTAAGGAAATTATGTTCAACATATTCAGTGCACTCCAATCTGTTTATCTACGATCTTGAATGTGTAGATTATATTTTGGGAGAAGGAACCAGTGTATTATTTGTGAATTAACATTTCGAAAGACATGTACAGTTGAGGACATAAATATGTATATAATATGAGATACTAGCTGTCCCCCACGGTTTCACCCGCGTTCCCGGGATAAAAAGCCACCTGTCCTTTTCCATACCATAGGCTATCTGCATGCCTAATTTCATGATGATCGGTTGAGGCGTGTAATGCGTAACAAATAAACAAACAAACTGACTTTCGCATTTATAATATTAGTTATCATAGTTAGGTTTATACAGGCAGAATCATTTTACATATACTATTATGATGTGTGTAACCAACATAAACCTTATACAGTGCAAGAAAATTGCTTTTGAATTTCATTTATGTACTCGGCTGTACGATCACAGAAAACACCAGGGGTTCCTAAACTTTTTCACAGGTGCACTCACGGGTTTAGTATTTTGTCTCGGCACCCTTGCTAGTCGAAATAAGATATAATACCTATGTATAGTTTCTGGAGAATGATAAACAGGAGCGCCTCACGTCGCCCCTCGTTGCTCTCTTTGAAAGCACGCACATTTCACGTTTCGAAGCATACTTTGGAAACCCCTGGAATACACAATATAATATAACATCCTCGAACTCTTATCCCCATGAATATAAGTTTAAGAATTATCTAAAGTTGTATCAATATTTACAATAATGTATTTTTAACAAAAGTATTACGTTTCCAGCAACAAGCCGCAGCGACTACGGTATACGTTGCTACTATAACGGACCTCGAGGGTGTGACAGGCCTTTACTTCAACAATTGTTTCTACTGCGAAGAGTCCGCGCTGGCCCGTGACAAGGACATTGCAAATGAAGTATTCATCATGTCTCTCAAAATGATTGAGACACGAATGGGTCCAGAACACTTGCAAAAATTCCTTGATAAATATCCATCAACCAAAATCCAGTCATGACAGAGAAATCATGGTCTATGGCAGTGGATTATTGCCATATTTTTTAGTATACTAAGGTGTTAGTCAACTATGAAAAAATAAATATGAATAATATATTAGAATATTATAATAATTAATTATTAGACACCATGCATTTCAGTCAAGCAGTTGACACAACTTATAGATACTCTTCTCCATTTTTTGGAGTTTAGGAGATGTTTTGTCTTAAGGTGGCTGTGCAGCATGAGGCGGGAAATTAGATTATTTTTTCTTTTTTTATTGTTTTTACCTTCGTAGAACAATATAGCTAAATATTTATTTTCAGTGATTCGCGATCGTAATAATTCATTTGGCACATTGTGTTATTAATGTTTTTTGTATAATATTAGCCATATTTGAACGTTCCAGGTTTCTCCAAAAACCGTAAAACTGACTATTTTACTGAATGAACAAAAATACTTCATATTAAAAAAAGTATCAATTCCACAATATGCCATATGAACTTCTGCGATCGCAAATCAGTGATATATTTGGCCATATTGTTCTACGAAGAACAATAAAAACTTGAAAAAGTTCTAATTTCCCGCCTCTTGCTGCACATCCTTAACCTTAACGAATTTACATTTGCGTATCGTATATACACAGAGGGATCTTCACTCTACGATACACAGACATCATAATGCTCAGATTGCAGAACAAGACAGATGGAGCGCGCGGAACACGAGTGAGACCAAAATAGCGAAAATGCAAATTGAAATAAAATACCTGGTATTCGCTTTTGAATTTGTATTTGCTTTGTTTAACAAACTTTATTTAACGAAAAACACTTTCTTTTTAGTAAACTATGTTTAAACAAATCGAATAGGTACAAATTCAAAAGCGAAGACCAGCAGAGCTATTTTAAAACGCTCTGATTCAATATCGGAAACGGATTCAAAAACTACCGAGGCGATTTTCCGCAATTGCTATTTTAATTTCCGAATTCGAATATTTTTGATGTTTTTTTACGGAAATATCAATTCGATGCATCGAAAAGTTTTCGGAAATTAAAATAGCAATTGTTTAAATTCGCCTCGGAAATTTAAACCTAAGTATTTCCTTTTTGTGCCTCACTCCCGTGTTCCGCGCGCTCTATTTGCCTTTTGTTCTGTAATTTGTGTCATAATGTATAAGTCTTTCCAATATCATGTTTCTAGATACTCGGGTTTAGGAGTTTTTGTCAATAATACAATAACTCTATATTGTCTTTTTCATTATATTATTGTACCATGGTCTTTGTAAATAAATTACTCTAAATCATTGAGCTATTATTACTACGTATAGAGAAGCTATCATAAGCAAAGGTTATGTCCATTTTAGAGTCAACTAAAGTTGTCTTTAGCGCTGAAACTTAGATATACGACTAGGGCATGTAATATCGGAAGGTTTTTCAATTCCGATATTGATTTCCGATATTGGACCTCAATATCGGAATTCCGATATTAATATTGGAATTAGAATTTTTTATTATAAATTGCACATATTCCTTATAAATTGCACATATACCTTATAAACTGCACTAATTATCTATCTATACTAATATTATAAAGTGGAAGAGATTTTTTGTTTGGTTAAACTGGATAATCTGTGGAACTACCGGCCGGTTCCCTTTTTTTCTTTTTCACTTATAGGAAGCTACGTTATCCCCGAGTATTATAGGCTACTTTTGATCCCGGGAACGCAGGTGAAACCTCGGGGGACAACTAGTTCGTTATAAAGTTGGACTGAAAACATCTTCTACTCAGTAAAGCACTCTTGTCAGAGGGGTCGTGGTTGCAATAGATAGTGTATATGGTGGGTCTTCAACTACAATGTCCTCCTTGATTAGGGTTACAGCTTTCGCAATGCTTTTCCATTTTTTTGCGGTTTGTAGCGTTGTGAGTACACCCTCCCACCCTGGACAACAAGTCTCTACATCGAGTTTTCGTTTCTGCAGATGTTACCAAAGAACTTGGAAATTCAAAGCTGCACAGTCGACGAAAGCCTATCTGATATTCAAATCTCCTTCAGGATCGCGTTATTGGTGCGAAAGGCTGTCAACGGAATTTTCAGGAAGCGTCTTCATCAACACATCTCCAGTGCGTCAATTTTCCGGCGATATTTGTAGGCTTAAGGACTTTGTAAGGACCAAGTTTCAGCTCCTTAGAGAAAGATCGGAAAGACCAGGCATCTCATAAGTCGAATCTTTGTTTTCCTAGTTATCCTTCTGTCTTTCCAAATCTTCCTTCTGTTGATCTTGCACATCGTCTTCTGTCTGATCTCATCTTCACGGTCTCCTGTATTGGAATTGGTAGAGCCGAGATAGATGTAGCTTTTTCGCAGTACGTCCAATCTATTAAGTTACGCCCGGGCTATTATTAACATTTTCATCTTATCTCTGTTGATTGCAAGTCTCAATTGGAGACTAGTGGTTTCTTTATGAGCCAAGAGGTCCTCAATATTTTCTTTAGTTTGGTTAAGAGTAGTGTCATTGTCATCAGCGTAGCGTAAATTATTTATCAGTATCAGTAAAAAATATATTTCTTAGTTGTTTCTATTTTATCGCTTAGTTGTTTTATTACGTGCATTTACTAAATCACAGATTTCGTATTATTATCCTATATTACTAATTAAACTACCTCAGATTCAAAATTAATAAAACTTAAAATGTGCAAGCAAAAGCAATTTATTGGAAACTAGCTTTCCCCCGCCATTTCACCCGGGATTATAAGTAGCCTATAATACTAGGGGATTATATAGCTTTCTATTAGTGAAAGAAACAATCGAATCCGAGTGGTAGTCCCAAAAATAAATGCATTTAAACAAACAAACACAAAACTCTTCATCTTTATTATATTAAAACTAGCTGTCCCACACGGTTTCACCATTTAAACAAACAAAAAAACAAAAAAAAAACCTTTATTAGCATAGATATTAATATATTAATTATATTAGTGTATATGAAGATAATGGTGCCGATTCTGTTGTAA
The DNA here is from genome assembly GCA_951394255.1 of Polyploca ridens. NCBI lineage: Eukaryota > Metazoa > Arthropoda > Insecta > Lepidoptera > Drepanidae > Polyploca > Polyploca ridens. The sequence goes on from OX596251.1 coordinate 13,307,964, forward strand.
ATCGCACTAAATTAATTTTAGTTACATCACATTTCTTTCTTACAAACATTATTAAAGGATAGAACATATTTAAAGCTATCAAATTAGTCTTTGCCGTCTTCATTTGCGTGTATTTAGAATTAACCGCAATAGATGGTGACTAAATTTGTGTTGAAAACATGCATTGGATTAATTTGACAGGACTAAATTTCTTACATAATTTTTTTATGTTCTTTGTAAGAAAGAGATATAGTGAGACTAAATTAGTTTTGTTGTAAACAACAGAATCAGCACCATTGTATGTTTATTTTTTAAACACTCGTTTTTCTTGCTAATAATTTCCTAAAAACAAAGCGTCAAGCATTTTTATGGATAATTTTCGTATTTTGTTGAAAAAATATGCTCATTTTGAACAGTGGTAGGCAAAATTGATGTATGATAAAAATATCTGATTCCGATATTACGATATTGAATCACTCAATTCCGATATTGTAATATCGGAAAAAAACGTCCGAGATTCCGATATTACGAGATTCCGATATTCATGCCCTATATACGACATATGTGTGATGATGTAAAAAGTGTATGTCCTTTTTCAACCAAAAGTAAAATTTTATATTAGTACAGTCTCAGAGTATACAAATACTACGTACAAGTACAGTTAAGATTGAAGTGCTTATTACACCTTCCTGTTTTTAGGTTCCTAACTAGAAATCAGGAAGCTAGTTATTACACTACACTATATTGCATTCTAAATAGAACGCGGCAGAGTATAGCAACTATATCAAAGCGAGAAGGACGACCCGTAGGGATGCAACATCGTTCTTAAAAACATCGATGATTTTAAGAATACTGACGACAAAGATCAATTTTAAAAAACAACACTACACTATATTGCATTCTAAATAGAACGCGGCAGAGTATAGCAACTATATCAAAGCGAGAAGGACGACCCAACATAGGGATGCAACATCGTTCTTAAAAACATCGATGTTTTTAAGAATACTGACGACAAAGATCTATTTAAAAAAAACATCGGTAAAAAAAAATGTGGGGAGGTAGCTCAGAACCAGGTGACGGACATAGGCTACTTTAAGATGGGGTATGAAATCCCTTGGGTACGCGGGTGAAACCGTGGGTTGCAACTAGTAATATATAGTTTTAAGGTTGGCAACCAAATCCTTTTTATAAGGACTTATTTTTGATATTATTAAAATAATATATTATTTCAAAACATCGATGTTACATCCCTAAACATCCTAAATCGGAGCGATGCGATAACACTTTCCTATTTCCTAGTTGGAACCTAAAAATAGGATAGTGTATAGTCTGGCATACGAAAGTAGAACCTGAAAAAGCGCGGCAAATTTAAAAAATCTAGATGTGGTATCACTAAGTATAGTAGGAATAAATTGTTTTGATACTTTACAAAAAAAAATATATAAATATTTTGATTTTCCTATCCTATTTTTATAAATACAGCTTGTGACGTAGCACATCACGCCACCTCGAACCATCCAGCCGCCGCCGACGCCGCCGCAGCGCAGAGGGGAAAGTTACCGCCCGCGGGACGCCCGCACACCCCGCGCCACGTGCCTCACCCCGCAGCATCCTTTATAAGACCGCGCACTCCAGTGAGAGGGACGCAAGGTGATCGAATCCTTTTTAGAAAACCGCAGGTTCAAAGTGGGGGTAGAGGACGCACTATCGGAGGAGCGCCCTATGGCAGCGGGCGTACCCCAGGGCAGTTGCCTATCACCATGCCTATATGCCCACTACACAGATGATATCCCCCTGGAAGAGGGGTCCCAGCTGGCACTCTATGCAGACGATGCGGCGTACTATGCCACGTCCATTAAGAGGAACCACGCCGCATCCAAAATCCAAAGAACACTCGATGCACTGCCAGACTGGCTCTCCAGGTGGAGACTGTCGGCCAATGTCAACAAGACACAAGCCATAATGGTAGGCAGCGCCCGGATATACCCTCCCCCCTTGAAACTTCAAGGCAAAGATATAACGTGGTCCCCAAGTGCCAAGTACTTGGGGATCACAATAGACAAAGGCCTAACAATGGGCCCCCACGTCAAAGCGATAATCGGAAACACCAGAAGCGCCAGAGCACTACTGCGTCCCGTTCTGACCTCTCCGCGCATCCCTCTGAGGGTGAAGCTCGGGGTGTTCAAAACATATATAAGAAGCCGCCTTACTTACGCCGCCCCTGCGTGGTATGCACTCACAAGCGAGTCTACCAAGGGGCGGCTGCGCGCTCAACAAAATTTGACGCTGCGCACTATTGTGAACGCCCCGAGATACGTCAGAAACTCCACAATCCAGAGGGATCTGCGGATCGAGAGTCTGGACGCATTCGTCGCACGCCTTGCGAAAAGGATGTTTGCGAGAGCGGATGGATCATCCCTGGAACACATCCGGGGACTGGCCCCATGGCGCATCCCACCCACACACCGCAAGGCATTCCCACGCGACCTGGTAGCGGAGGAGGAGATAGAAGCCGATGACGTGGGCCCCCCCTGACACGTCCGCCGCCCGTAACTTCAACCGGTGACCGCTCCTGCTGGGCCTCCACTGGTGTCGCCAGTGGTCTCACCTGGTAGGGCGGACCGTACGGGCGGCGATACGTAACGTAGAAAAACCCACGACACAAAGGAAGAGTACCTACAAAAGGAAAGGGAAAACCGTAAACAAATAGAAAGCCCAATTGTCATGAGAACAACAACCATGACAATAAATCCAAGGACCCGTCCGTATTGACGGACGGCGATTGATACCCCAAGAAAGGAGCACGCCCCGGACTTGGCTCCCCATGCCCCGTGAGGGGCAATGAGAAGACCAGATGAGGAGAGGGACGCAGTCGGCTCAGCGCTATCGTACAGTCAACACATGTCGGTTCGGGTTACCAAATTCGGCTGTGTTGATCATTGCGGTGAGGTTGGTCCATCTGTACCGAAGCCCTGGTAGATTTACCATCGGGCACCGTCCGCGTCCCCGATACCGTATTCCCTGTGAATCAGTATATTTATCGTCTCCTCGTACGTTACCATTCCCTGGATTGGTGTCCCAGACGGTTCGGGTTACCAAATACGTCTGGTGCCACCTTCCAGGAAAGTGCGTTCAAGGAGCGATTCCCCGTACCGTTTAAAGCAAGATCACGCCGCGCCCTCTATCCATAGTGTTAGAATTAAGAGCTAGCTATAGAGTCTCAGATATATGTATTTACGATTAATAAATCAATTGGCGGCAACTTTGTAATCATTGATTGGTGTTTTCTTTATAGCTCTCCGATAGGTTACCCAAGTAGGAAGGTAAAACTAAGTCCTCCACTGGTTTACCTTAATGTACGAAGTCCGCTTCGTTACAAGCTTTTAATAGATAAACTCGTTATATTATTTTTTTATATAAAATGCTTTTAAATAAATAACCTTGGATATTCCTCACAAATTGTTATCTGATCCCAAACTGAGCGTACTTATATGTATTCAAATAAAAAAAATGTGTTATTTTTTTTTCCAGTCTATATTTTTTTACCTTCGTAGAACAATATGGATATATGTTTCAGTGATTAGCGACCGTAGAAGTTCATTTAGCATATTGTAGAACATTAAGGTGATCGAAAGAATGAGAAGGTGGACACTATAACACTCATTTAGCCAATGATATTATAATAGAGATATGCTACCCTCATACCAAGCGGCGTTCAGTTATTGTTTAATTAGGTGAATGCGATAGATAATACGGAACGTATGGTACAGAAAGAGATAGCTATATGTAGCCGCTAAGCAAAATTACGACAATTGTCTGAATTTGTCTGCAACAATTAGCGTGCGTTAATGCGATATCTACCTCTTTTTATTATAATATCATTGCATTTATACTCTATTTCACATAGGATGAGTCGTCAAGGTCAAGGGTTTTTTAGCAATATCTAGTGAAATTCCATTTGATTACTCTAAAATAGTACTCACAATATTTCATGAAACTTCGATCTATCATAGTATTCCTTTATTATATCGAAATGAACATTAACCATTGAGAAATCTAATAAAATACCATGTGTCACCGAACTCATGCTATTTGAAATCTACTATAGCTATAAAGCCATTATGTATAAAGGCTTAGTATCAAAACTGGTTCTGGTAAACTAGTTAACACTTTTTATGCCAGGTGACGAAAGTGACAATAATAGAATGTTGCCATGTAAAGAGTTTCAATTACAGCCAGGCTCAACTTTCGTTTGCCAGACTTTAATAACTGCTTTAGAAAATTTGTTTATTTTGAAAGTAATTAATAACTTAGTACCTATCGAAACTAAAGAGTGCTCTCATTGGAGTTGCCATACCAAATTCATATAAAGCAAATGAAAATGCGATGCGTGCGAGCGTTGCGGCCGGTGCCGCCAAGTGGACACGAACCTTTATGAAATTAGTTTCTGCATTATACCCACAGACAATTATACCATGAGTTTATGCTGTAGACCGGCCGCATACTGACTCTGACGCCCGCTTGCTCATACATTTTTGGACGTCAGACACGTCAGAATTTTCTGATAGTATGATGGGTCTATACTGTTTTCAGGATTAGAAGATATCGGTGACAGTTCACTTTTGACAATTATAGTCATGCGCCTTAACGATATCCAATCGTTTTTTTTGTTGTATCGAGAAAGTTAATAAAGAAAGTCTAATCGATTTTCATTTTAGAGCTTTTATTTTCCAAATTATATTTCCTTATCACTGTCTTACTGCTTAATACCGCCTAGTGTGTAATTACCAACTTTGCACACATGTATCATACTGTACTATTATCGTTGTTCTTAATTTCAGATAATTATTACAGGATTTATGAGAAATTATGTTTGTTAATTGATATTTACCTAGAAATGTAAGAATATTCTCTCTCTCTTTGATATCGAACCGATAGATCGAATTTTTTTGGTAATTAAAATATTTCGATATTGATAAACCTACTCAAAAATAATCGATATAACATATATCGATACTTTTTTGAATTTCCCTGTCGATCAAGCATTGTCAATCACTATAGGTAAATGTTCCGTTTCATGCAGCAAGTATTTTAAGGATATCCTATTTCTTAATTTTGAAAATTATCAAGCTATATTAATTTGCTGAAATTATTTCTTAGTTATGTATAGCCATGGAACAATAAAAACGAGTGGAAATGCGAAGTGTCAAAATATGTATCAGAACCGCTGTCGCCAAATTTCACACAAAGAAATAGATACTCACATATTGCACACCAATAAACAATTAATTTGATTAGTCGTTTCTAGTTTAGACAATATTAGCTCAAGTCACAATATCGTACATTCAAAAATATATCTTCACTCTCTAATTATAAAATTTATTTTGCTATAGCGTAGAAAGAATATACAACGTTTTGTAATCTACAAACAATCTATATTCAATTGAACGATCGAGTTCCGCTATCGCCCCCTAGATGGCGCTATTCTCAGTGGACGCAATTATTATCTTAATGTACTTTAACATAAGGTTGATAATTGCGTCATACTTCGATATATTCTGCCACTCAACCAGTGCGGTGACACATTGAATAACATTATCGATACTGATCGATACTTTGGGCCCAATTCACATAAATATTTTACCAAAAATGAAACTTGAACGAATCAAGAAAGAACTTACAAACCCATTTTTATGGATTTTTTTTAGTTGTTGTTTAAATAAATATTTATGTTAGTAGATATTTTCGATTTTAGTTTCACTAATGTATCGCTGTTGATTTCGTAATAAATAAATAAATAGACTAAATAAGTTTCGTTCAACCTTCGGCCACATTCAGAATTTTTATTGTGTAACTGTAATTAGACTACTTGCAATGTATGTATGTAACTATGTTCGGGTGGAATCTTGCAAGTCGAATTTCACTCACTTCCAGTGGTCGGATGAACTTGATATGTGGTATACATTAGTATATTGGATGAAAATGCAAGTACAGTCAACAAAAAGTACAGTCACTAAAAAAAGCTTGTATTCAAAATGTTTTTGTTATCAAAACCTTTTATTTATTATGAGAATTGGGCCCCTCATCACGCTTATTGCTTGGCGGGCAAAAATAGTTTGAGGATGTGAGTGGAGGTAATATTATAAAGTGGGGGGAAAAGGCAAAATAAACGAATAAGTTTAAATAATAGACTAGAATAGCCCAAACACGGCTAGGAAACGTTGCTGCATTATGGAGTTCCAGTACCTACCCTCCTACTCCATCATCAGACCCTGAAAACTATATATGGTCAAAGTTCATCTCGTGACAATTCCAACAACCTCAAACATGGCTAGGATACGTTGCTCCGTTATGAAAATCCAGTGCCTACCCTCCTACTCCATCATCAGACCCTGAAAACCATATACGGTCAAAATACATCTCAAGACGATTCCAAAAAGTCCAAACACGGCTAACATACGTTATTTCGTTATCGAGTTCCATTGGCTACCTTCCGGATCCATCATCAGATCAGCTCGATGGTACCAAATTATTGTATTGTCATCGGTACTTGATAGATAAGTGTGCAAAGTTTCAGTTTAATCAGACTTCTGGAAGTCGATGAAAATTACGTTTAAAAATTCCATTACATGCATACATACATACATACAGGTGAAGCTAATAAAAGCGTGTTAAAAAAAATGACACGCTAAATGTGACAATATGCAGTCTATTAAATTTTGCTCATATTTTGTTCCAAATATTCATGTCGATAAAACCAGCATCCAATCAACCTGACTACATCACTAATTGAATAGCGAAGAACTTTCGAGAATAAAATAGATGATGACATTAAACCAAAATAAACTTTAATTTCTAAGTGATAAGGTTGATTTTAGCTTGAATTTCTATTAATTTAATAGTGAATTGAAATAATTAGATTTTTATTGATTATGTATTAAATTGTACTTACCGATGGTACGAAACACCTCCATTATTAAGATTTTTTCTCCTACTATCATTCTTGCACTCCAAAATTGAGCAATACGGCATATTTATCGAAATCAAAGAATGTGACGGACTACCGACAAGACATAGTGGTTAGATACGACTGGGATCAAATATGCGTTGATTAAGCGTAACAACGCTTAATAGTGGCGACACGAGTCACGCCTACTTCGCACTTCCACTTGTTTTTATTATTCCGTGTGTATAGCGATATATATTGTATTTTTGCAATGATATAAAATGGAAATTAAAATATTTTATTGTAAAATATTATATTAGTTACTCGCAAGTAGTATGAGTGAACCGGAAAATGTGAACTGTCACCGATATCTTCTTATCCTGAAAACAGAGAACGAAATGAATGAGCAAAGTGCCTTCCGGCGGGCGTCAGATATTTCTTATAGTATGTGGCCGGCCTTATACTAATAGACAAAATGTAATGTTGTCTGTGGTAAAGCAAAAAAGTACTATGGCCGCTTTGACATAAATGTGTCAAGGTGATTTGTCAAGTCAAAAAAAATAATTGTGTTCCGTTTTTTAGTCCTAAATAATTGAAAAATACAATTTTATAGATCTTAACTTATATTCTAAATTATTTATTGGTCTAGTCAATTATTATTTTTGATTTTATGGAATAATAATTAGGAACAATGCTAGTTCGGACGCTCCCAACGGTCCTTGGTTTTACTTACGATTTACTTTTGCCATAATTTATACACAAAATGATTCCATTTTATTGTTGTAATTAGATATGTCGTTGTTTATTACGGTTGTGTGTGATTTTGGAACTTCAAAAAGTTGGTGTTTTACATAAAGAAAATGGGAGACAAGATAAATGGCGAATACTTCGAAGCTGGCGCTGCAGCCTTCAATTACAACAATGTGGTAAGTCAAAATTGTTGTTAGACTTTTACCATAAATTCACACAACTTTTCAATTGTGATAGTTCCATGTTTGGGAATAATACCTTCAAATAAATAAATAGTTTCATAAAATCCATAAAATCAATCTCATAATGCCAGTTAAATCCCAGAAATGATCAAAACATCTTTTAAAAAGTGATTTAATAATGAATTCAGTTTCATCAACAGTACCTATCAGACAACCTTTGTGAAAATAATTCTTGTTTTACTTTGTTTACTAAGGCTAAAGGCATTGACTAAACAGATGTTTTATTCGAAGGATAGTAAAATATTGTGTTATTCCCTGATTATGTAAGGACAAGTAAATATCAGTTTTTCTGTTAGTTTTATTTTCCAACTACCCGCATTGTATAGAATGTTATATTCTTGAATTGTGTAGCCAAGCCAGGGGCGTAACTACCGCCATATGAAAGATACTGGGCCCCTGGACTATAGGGCCCCCAATGTGTATAAACAAAAATATGTGAAAAAATTACCCTCAATTTGGGCTGCACCACAGTCAGTTAGGCTATGCTACTGAACCAAGCACTCACATTTGTGACATTGATTATCGCCGGCGTTTCCTTCACGCAAAGAGGGCCCACCTAAGTGGCCTATTTGCGGAAAAGTAGAGCCCACAGTAACAAGTAAGAGACATTGATAGCCAAGAAGAGTAATTACTAAAAAAGACAGGCCATATATATTTAAAATGTGAACTTACAAATGTAAATAATATCATACCCTTTTTTGTTATTCATTAGGAGGTATTCAAAGAAACTGCAATGTGCACAAAAAATTTGATTGATATCAACCAACTATCCATTACCTACCATTCTTGTACCTATCATATATTGCCAAGGTGACATTAGCATAGAGGAAAACATTTTAAGATATATGGTAAATGTAATGAATTTGTTTGTAGCTGCATCAATCGTTTATCATACCATACTCTATAATCTGTTATAGATTTGAGTAATCTGTCATACAGATGTAGGAGGCAATGGGAGTTGTTTGTGGTTTGTAATGTAATGTTTTAGGGTCGGCAATGCACAAGTGATACCCCTGGTGTTGCAAGCGTCCATAGGCTTTGGTAACTGCTTTCCATCAAGCGGGCCGTATGCTTGTTTGCCACTGACTGAAGCACTTTATTTTGACACAATTCAAATATCCTGGGACAAAAATAGCCTGGGACATTCTTCTCACGGCTCTCTGATCCCAAACTAAGCATACCTTGTACTATGGAAACCAGATAATAATACTATGTAGGTACTTTTTGTTTGTTAATACATACTTAACTTACTATACAAAATAACACCCAGAATCAGGGCATACATTCATGCACACAACATGCATGTCCTGGATGGGAATCAAACCAACAACCTGCAGTGTGATAAGTGTAATCATAACTAACCATGCCAACTGGCCCATTGATAATGTGGTTCAATCCGTTGGTTCTTGCGAGGGAAGCGCATCCTTTTATAATGTAATTGTTATATTTTTAACTGCGAGCCAAGGTATTAATCAAAATCAAAAATTCATTTATTCAGTTTAGGCCCTGGTAAGGCACTTATGAACATTAAGTTGTACGTACAGTTGAATTTACCACCAGTTCAGAGTACAGTTAAACTGAGAAGACTGATAATCATTGAACAATTCAACTCAAGAAACACAATAATGATCATTTTGCGTGATATTTATTCTACCAATTCCTCACCAATGACAATGCTTCATCTGATTGGTTCAGTCAAGGACACATGCTTTCTGATCGGCTAAGTCAAGGACACATTAAACATTTAGATGCATTCATTGGTCTTGCACTTACTACCCCCGAAAGGGCTGGCTCCACTGGGAGCTACCTTACTTGTACCCATCCCCTATACCAGTCTTCGTGACTGATTGAGGGATTCGAAGAGGTAGAACATACATTTTTTCTTGACAGTGGATACATTTCTCAACCCTTTTCACTTCAAGATCGGGGGAGGATGTCGTGTACCTTTTTTTAAATATTGAGTTCCTACTATTTCTATGAAATCAAATTCATTTTAAGTTATTAATATTCCAATTGTGAGCAGTTTCCATATAGATGCATTCACATACATATCGTACACTAGTTGATTTACAGTCAGACTAAATATCAATATGGATCCTTTTCATTTGTTCTCAGTAAAAGTATTGATAAGAAACAAAAAATTGGCAATCATTATATGTATTTTAATCATTTAAACTATGTACGCGCACTTCGTTTCAAGGCATTTAGTCCGTACCCGTGCTCACAGACCGTACTTTAGTACAGTAGCTCTATAATACCACAGTATTACCATATGTAATGGTAAAACTGTAATAATACTCTAACTCTATGCTCACATCTTACTGTGTTTCATTCATTGACTTTATTACTGGCGTAAAGACAGGGCCGATCGCTCGACGAAATGGCACCAACGCGCTGGCCCTAAAAAGTTCAGTTCAGCGGAACAGTTCGTTCGTTGTTTATTTTTTTCTTGTATGTGTGCATTGTACGCATATACAAGGTTACATCGTACGCCTATGCAACGCGGCACTTCGGAGTTCGATCGATTTTAAACAAATGGCGGTACTGTTTACTTGTATGAAAAAGTTTTTTGCATTATGTTCCGGTGGGCCTATCCTTAGTTTTGAAATCATTGGTTTCATTTGCTTTTTAAGACTTATTTATATAGCTTTGTCATATCCCTCCATCTATCAATCTGTATTGTCACAGCCACTTATACTTTTACTTGTAGTCTTGGTTCTACTATTGAGGTATTGCTAGGAGAGTGGCTATTTTTTCAACTGTAAAATCTTGTACCAATATCTTATATTCGTGATTATTATATGGTTCTACCCACTATCCTCTATTTTACAATTATCAGCAGTATAAATTGCATAATGCAGGTGTAATGTCCTGAGTGGCATATGGCATCTATTTACACTTAATGCTTAGCTGGCAGTAAAATATATATACCTCAGCTATAGTTAGTCATGCTTCGCTGAACTGATTATTGACCGAGACGTGGACTGACGTGGTCAACACAATGTCTAGAACCTACCACAAATTAGGTACGTACTTTTGTTTGTAGAATAGCTGATCAAATATGAGCTGTTTTATTATCTTTTATATCTAGATTTTTGGGGGTCCAGTCCATTAAAAGAAACTTTGTAAAGGTTCATGATAGTTTATAGAAAAGTTTAATAAGAAAATGTAGAGAAGATATTGAAGTTTAGTTTTGTTAGTCTATGAGACAAACTAATGATACTGTGACTCGAAAATATGTTCAGTGATCTAGCGCTAGCTAGAGTGATCATAAATTCACGGGGTGAAGGGCAAAGGTTGGTATATGTATTGCCATTAATTGTATACCTGAATACAGAAGTCGTTACGACATCAGCAATAAGTTGCGTCAATACAGATTGATCGCCACACAGTTTAAGTCCCACTTCCTTCATCAAGTGGCGATCGTTTGGCAGATTAGTGTATTAAAGCAGATTTATGTAAAAAGCAATGGGTTATTAAAGCGAATACTAATCACTGGAATACTAGGTTCAATGCGGCGGTAATTATTGCTGCGGTTTCAATTCCTAATTGGGCTTTTCCTTAGCAAATCAAACTGAATCATATTTACAGGTGTAAAGTTGTGTAATCACAACACTTTCTAAGCGTCTCTTTTAATCCCTTCCATTAAACTTACACTCTAGACTTCCTAATTCTGGATAAACATATTTATATCGAACATTTTAAATCTCTTGAAATCTTTAAGAAATGTGTTTTATGTAAATAGGTGTTCTTAAGTATGCAGTATGTACATTAGATACGGTTAGCAGATTTAAATATTGTAGATATCTTGACAGCAATCTCCTACGAATGTTAGATTGTCTTCTCAACGACTACCGCTTTGATGCGTTATCATCTTTTATATGATTCCACAAATGCAATTTCATATGAACCAAGGAAAGCTGAGTGAAACTCTAGATTAATGATGGTCCTCAATGCGTAGAACCGGTAAACTGCGACGGATTTTGTTGTTTACAGAATGGCTAGTTTGTTTATACTGAAGCAGTCATCGCCCCGCAGGCAGGGCGAAATTGATAAGTTGAATAAAGTATTTCTTCCATACATGCTACTTACAACGTACGTAAATGTCGTGTAGCGAACCACTACATAACGAAGTTCACACGCCGATAGATAGATGGCGTGCCGACACATTATCCTGTATCGTGCATACATCGCGCATACAAGCCCACTACATCCTGCATCGCGCTTGTAAAGATTTCTCGGCGATCTGCATATATACAACTGTTCGACAAGTACAGTTGGACCGCGGTCCCCAGGCACGATGACCCAGCCTGGCGGAAGATCTTCCCTTTTCAATGGAGGTGTCATCCACCTTGCACCTCCATATTGGTGACCCCGACGTGATGGAATGGGAATAATTTCCAACCCTTCCAATCACTGAACATGCAGTGGCATCCTTCAGAGCAACTTCCAAGCTCATCACTCCCCACCGGCAAGCAGTCACACAGCAAGCCAGCTTCGCCTTAACCAGTTCCAACGCAGCCGATTCACCGTGCTTCCTGGTCCTGCAAGGCTTATCACAGCGACAGCACTCATCGCCCGCACAGTCCACCGCAGCACACGTCCGGATCTCTTCGGCTGGCTCACCCTCTCCGGCGTGGCAGTCTCTGCACCACGTGGACTCCCATGGCTCAACCCGTCGCAGCAACTCCGCTCAGTCTCGACTCACCGCAGACTTCTGAGCAGCACTGGCACTTGCAAGCTTAACGCAATGACGCAACTATAGATCGACCTCTGGTCTAGGAAGGGAGTGATGTAGCGAACCACTACATAACGAAGTTCACACGCCGATAGATAGATGGCGTGCCGACACATTATCCTGTATCGTGCATACATCGCGCATACAAGCCCACTACATCCTGCATCGCGCTTGTAAAGATTTCTCGGCGATCTGCATATATACAACTGTTCGACAAGTACAGTTGGACCGCGGTCCCCAGGCACGATGACCCAGCCTGGCGGAAGATCTTCCCTTTTCAATGGAGGTGTCATCCACCTTGCACCTCCATAGTCGTTTCTCCGTCTGGTTTTGAGTGTTTCACTCTGTGCGGGAAGTTAAAAAATAACATACCCATTGTTCACAATTTTCTATTTTGCCAACAGTTCGCTCTACCGATGAACAATAATAGTATTTTGATCCCACGCCGAGACAATGTGATGTGGGGCAAGCAACTGACACAATTTAATTTGTGCGAAATACAGCCGTCGTAGGTATTATTAATTGTGCAGTAATATCTAATTTTTTCTCCCACGCTTCCACCTGTTCAAAAGATAACCAAGTTGCTTATGTTTATGTTTTAACGCAGAGTATTCCTATGTAATCAACTGTCCATTTAGTTAGGTAGCATTATACGCAGCATCTGCTGTTGCACAGCTGTCAAGGTAAATGTGTTTAAGAAACGTGTACAAAAAAAACTGAAAAAGTACGTATTGCCACATTGCTAAAGCCTGTTTTCGATTGCATACCAATTATTCGATTTATACAGACAAAAAAATATCTTTATTCGAGGCGGATATTAAATATTCGATGTGGTTTCTCGACTCATAAGTTCTCAATAGGAGCAAAGCATAAGTACCTATATCTATAAGCAAATTTAAATGATACTGTAAGCACAATTTTCTATTTCAATATCAAATAAAATATGTCTATAAGAGAATAATAGCGAAATCTAGAAACTCGTAAGATAGATAATTTTATTATAATAATTTTTATAGCCCGTAAGGTCGCATGTCGAAGGCGGCTGCTGTCGGTGCCAGGGTACCAGGGGGCGCCTTGGTTGCGTGAACGTTCCCCTGTTACGTCTCTCCGCTACTAACTTACCAAGAATACACACAATTTGACTGCATAACCATCAAAATGAGTTTTTATAATTTATTAGAAAAAAATATCTTTCCTGCACTTTTCATACATAAATTCTGGAAAGATAGATTTCTAATAAACAGTTTCAGAAGTATGATGATCCATCGAGTGGTGTTAACGTAAATGATTAAGAAAGATAAATTAATCTTCAAGATAGATTAATGTCAAAGTATTTTGATGTTGAAATCATCAATTCTCATATAGACTAGAGCATATTTCGTGTACAATCAATATTAACATCAAGAATAAGTGAGCTTGTACCGATCGCGTGATTGTGGCAAAACCTATCTACCTAGTTGGCAATGTTCGGTGTTCAGTTTTGTCAGGCAGTAACGTTTTAGACTTGCGAAATACTCACTGCGTCGAGACATCGACTGCAGTGCATTTTATTTTCAAACCAGAATGATAAAGAAAGTATTGAATGGGTTCATAGTGCGACGATAAAAAAAGGAATAAATATGTAACTTTATTTGTTACTATTTGTATAGTACAAGACTGTGATGAAAAAAGTGTCATGGTGTCCAAAAAAGAGAGTGAGAAAAATGGTGCGTGTCAGTTATTTTAAGTTGTAGAAAATATAGTGGCGCACTTAGCGAGAACGTTGCACGGGGTAAGCTAATCAAAAAATTCTCATCCTGCATACTGTACATACGTACTTATATACTCTCACAATTTATCTATTATCCTGTTATTTACATTTAAAAACTAATTAGGTAAATACTTGCTGGCGCTTGTATTTGACTCATAAATGGCTATTTAGGTCGCGAGACCTAGAACGTTCTTTTTGCTGCAAATTGATGCGTTTATCTAGATGCTGAGAAGCAGACAGAGGATCCTGATGGAAAATGACATTATATGTATGTGTTACCGATCTTAAATAGACCTAGAACGCAACTGTATCTTAAGCGCAACCGCCGGAACACATCGGTAGATGCTTGATGGTAGAAATTCAACTTGAGAGGTAGCAGCTATTCAGGTGAATACTACAGAGTAACCTCCATCAACAAAAAACAACGATTGAAAATAGATAAATTTTGATTATTCGTTTATAGATTACGATTACTCTCCGTAAATTACCTGGATAACTGAAATTATATTTGATGGTTATTAAAGTTTTAATAACAGGAAAACTGTTTAATATAACATGCAGTTACAATGGATGTTTTGCTTTTCAAGCATTCCATACATACACCGTTGTCTGTGACATACCATCATCCATTGAGTTTACGTCATCCACTGGTTCTAAGCTATTCCGATCTGCTTTTTTAGTTTATTTCGATTGCATCAAGTAATTTGTGTTGCATCGATACCAGGAGCTAAGTATGGACAGTAAGAATTTCCATTAAGTCGTAATGTATATTTTGCGCAATGCATAGTAGCTCATTGGAGTCAGAAGATGCATCTATTTCATCAACGCTACCCATATCAATTCAGAAGCATTCACCACAACCATATAAAACTGTGATTATCGTTCATTCGGCTGTATTTACCAAGTCTTGTAGTATTCGAGATAATTATGCACGTATCTATAGAGTCAAGTTTTACAGACAAGAATTATATTTTATTATTTATTTTAATTTGAGTGGCAGTTAATCAACCTAGCTTAAAGTAAATGGTTCAACGATTACTACAAGGTTTTCAATAGCTGACAAATAATGGTTTTAACGTTGGTAGAACATGAGGTCATGCGTGGCGATACCACGAGAAGGCTGCTTAAAGCTAAGCCGGTATTGTTCGTGCTCAATTTTGATTTTTTGCTCATCTCTTTCCACGAGTTTTATTTTCCGTTTAGAATGTCGAGGTCTTTCTTGCAATCATGTCGTTAAAACGTGAAACGAAACGTCTATTTAAGAACAATTACGTATAACAGATTACGGATACTTATGAAACATTATTCTCTATTTTTATGCTCAACCACTTTATTTATTAGTATATTCTCTAACTGGGATCTTAACTGTAACTAAAATCCATTCGCTTTAATACCTTATACGAAAGTCTATTGTTATTCAGTTATACATATTAAAAAAAAAATCTAGACACATTCCGTATCTACGAAAGTTATTTACAATTTTAAATGGAAAGCATATTCGAGTATAATGTCAGTATTTTTGTAATTTGTATGTATTTCAATTGAATTGAATTGAACCGCAGGGTTTAAACTCATATATTGCAATTCAAATTTTCTACTGGATTCGACACATTTTCATAGAAATACGAAACCCGTCTTCCAAATACCAACCGCTTAGTATATCGTGTGTTTTATCTAATATAATGGCAACTAACAAATGGTTGAATCTGGTAACTCTAAGTTAGAGTACACCCTCATTAGGCCCCGTATCGAATGCGAAGATGAAAGCTACACATTTGTATTGCGTGTCTGTATGACTACATTACTCGCTGCACAACGGTAATTAGTTACTTTCTCCAGTTATATTTCCGAACCGGCAAGCTAATAGATTATACTTACCTACTGTAATGTATGAGTCAGTCAAATCAAGTTCATATGATTTGCAAATTAACATGTGAAAGGTGTAAGTGAGATTTGTCTTAAACGGGTAGACAAAATTTCCCATCTTATATTATATAACAGCAAAAAGTGCAGTGGTATCAGCGTAACGTTTTGGCAAACATACTTGTTTGTTATAGCTCTGTTTACATTGACGATCTAATGATTTTTTCTGTCACTAAACATACACACGTGCGTGGTATCTTCCTCAGAACTATTTATAAGAATTAATGTTATATTATTATGCGCTTTGAAATAGTATCTAGTATCGCATCGCAGGTTAATAACCTCTAATAAATCCGGTAAACATAATGATTTTAACTAAGTAGACAGACGAATTGTCATGGCAGTTTACATAACCACGGTTCAAAGTGTTCACTTGATAGACTTATACTGTAACCCTATGGAAACCTGTGTCAAGGACTACCCTTTGTTTTAATGAACAATGACACTTTATAAATTCTTAACATTTAAATAATTAAAACGAGTCGCTTTATTAATTCTCTGTTGACTCAGCTATCGTACGAGAAAAACTTTAAGACTGAGGAATTAGACAAATAGTCCGCATGACCCTTTGTATTTCAAAGTTTCCTGAAATAAATAAAATCCTTTATATGGAACAGATTTTGTTATTTTGCTCAATTATGCATAGTCTATATATAGTTATCTAATTTACTTCGAAGAAACAGTACTAAAGAGAATAAGTATACAAAGTACTTATTACTGCAGCAATTATGATGTAAATTATGTCCGCTAATAATAGTTAAGGAAAACAGCTTTCTAAATAGTAGCCCGCATTTCCGTGACGTCACGCCTGTTGCTTGTCACAACCATAATCGCCATTTGAAAGTCAACAGCTCACCAAAACGAATTATAATATGTAAATACTCATTGTTAGGACATTAAAAATGTGCACATTGATAAAACATCTAACGATTGTATTTTTTCTTCTGTTCTGATTCTTATAGGCACTAAAGTTGATGTTAATAAAGAGATGTCTGAAAGTAAATGATTTAGTAAGTAATTTGTTTGTTTTTGAAGAACAGCAATTTAAGTTCTAACAGTTATAAACACGTTTTATGTAAAAAAAAAATACAAATTCAATGGATACTGCATCGGTATTGAAGAGTTGTTTTGGTCTAACTACTGCCATTGATGATTATAATATTTAAGTTCCTACCTAGTCAATGCTTCTCACATCCTCACGAGTTGGGGTCTTGGGAGCAGATATTGCAGTATGCGTCTTGTCTTGACTGAGAGTTTTTCAGGCATTCTGGATTCTACTCAATGTTTCTATTTATTATTTCGTTAGTACTTACTTGCGTGGACATCCAAATGACGAGCGTCTTAGACTACGAGTCTCTGAAAATAAAAACGTAACAACCGTTTTCAATTTTGTCACGGAATTTTCCAACGATCGTTGTAAAACGATAACATTTTCACGGATCACGATGATCAGGTGTGAAATTGTCCATAACTGACAATTTTATATAGAAGTTTTCGGGTACTCGAGCGTGAAAAGGGAGAAGGGTTATGAAACACAAATCACTTGACGTTTCTTTATTGTGATTTTTCATGACTTTCATTAAGATGGTACCTAGATGATTGGAGAAAAATATTTCTGCTGCTACTGTTTTCGGATATAGAAAACTTGCTGCCTTTATAGGTATAATTATTTGACGAACTTGTCGGCTTGAACAAATTATGTTTCGGCTTATTGGATTACTATTATCCGTTTCCACACAGTCGTTAGTTACTGTTCTAAGATGATGATTAAGCTGTATCATGGTCTTATTAAGCACCTGCTGTTTGCAGTGCCTGTGATCTGTCATCTTTCCTTCGTGTAATTAGTACTTACAAAATTATTTTGGCTGAATAAAAATTCCCGTTATAATATTTGACTCAAATCTTAAGCATCGTGTCAATACAACTAGGTAACTAGTTACTTTATAATACTACAATGTCAATAAGATAGTCCCATTCCCACTCAATTAATTACAAGTCTCGATAAAGAATAAATTACACTTGCTGTAAGTAAGCATTATTGTTTTCTAAATTATATAGATTGACATAAAAAGTTCAATTGTAACATAGTCTGTAGCATGTTTTGACATTTGAGTCTATGTCGAAAGTTAGTACTTACGTCATTTTGTATTTTCGTCTCCGACCTCGGGACGTAAAAGCCTAGCTTATTAAGATTTAGGTATTTGACTCCCACATGTATGATTGAAGTATTTGCGAAGGTGTGGTTCTGCTTTATAAAGTATTGTAATAAAAACCTGAATTAAGTGGATCCTGTGGTGCAGAATTCGGAAAACAAAATTTTACGAATTGGTCGATCTCATTTTAAAATACTTTCATTTAATCACTGACAACACTGAACTTATCACCTGTTAATTCTGACCTTTCATGTGATAAGTCAATGTTAAAAAAAACAATTTCTCAAATAACTCTTGTTACTTAAATGAAGCTACAGATATAAATATCCAATTGAATTGAGTAATTGTCAGTTATGCAATTCACTTCCCGAGATATCTTTACAATCAGTTGCAATAATATCTAACGGTCATCTAATGAAGCTACTTAGATGATCTCCTAATGCCAATCAAGATCTTTAAGATAAATTAATCGGTAACATTTTTTATGTAATTTATCAAACAGTTTTATTTTAGTGTTTATCGAACGCGATATTAATTAAAACTAATAGTTTTCGATTGAATTTACTGTCCAATTCAAATGTACAATTTGGTTAATTATTGAGGCCTCGTTAAGCCAATCTTATCTTAATTGACCTGACAATAATGAAAGATGAGTTACTCAATAGTTTTTTTTTTATTAATAGATATATCTACGAAGAGGTTATTAGCTTTCCAATTATTGTAGACTTAGATTAAAGTAAAAGAGAGAATACTGTTCGTTCTTATGTCGCGTTTTTGACAACACTACCGAATTTATTGAGCATTATTTTAAGTCCACGTTCGAGACGGAACCATGTCTTCCTATTTCGGTTATATTTATTTATTACTAGCTGTCCCTTGCGGTTTCACCCGCGTTCCTGGGACAAAAAGCCTATGTCCTTCTCCATACCATAGGCTATCTGCATGCTAAATTTCATGATGATCCGTTAGGTAGTTGAGGCGTGAAGGCGTACCAAACAAGCAAACAAACTCACTTTCGCATTTATAATATTAGTTAGGATTAGGAATAGCGGTAAGGAACTTCTAAAATTAAACATTGAAAATGCCACAGTGTAGGTAAATTAAACAATGATAAACTTCATAATAACAGGTTATATAATAGCTAGTGTTATCACAACAAGTTAAATATACACTTTACCATATAAATAGTATTATCTATGAAATACAGTAATGACACATTTCTTATCTCTATGCACTAGTAAATATACGAACAGAAACAGAGCAGGCGGGGCAGCCTACGAGTAGAAAACTATCTAAGATCTAGATCGTTCTATTTTTATTCGACTCGATCTTGACTAGATTACTCTGTGAACTCGACTGGTGTTACCGATATGCACCGAGGTGTGCTGAACATTTACCATAGAAATTTAAATAAGTATATTCTAGAACTACCTTTTTGTGCCAACATTTCTCAACAAGGCCCGGAATCCACCAGAGCGGAGATGGGCGGAGTGCTGTGTTTACATACAAATGTCAACCGAGCAAGTCCGCTCGGGTTATCATTTATTTATTTGAAACATATCTCCTCTCAGTCCATCTCCGCTTTAGCAGATATCGGGCCTAACCTATGTCGTCAACCCCTTTAATCTCTTTGCCACTAGATATAAATATGATTTTCACTTTTATACTCTAAAACACCCTTACACGATCTTTTAATAATTTTGACATACCGGATACTTCTAAACATTTTAATTTAGATTTCTATGGTGTAAAGTACTTGTAGCGGTTTCTAATGTGATATCGAATGCGTCCGGTCGGGGTTTCATTTTGCCGCGGCTAGTTCGGAACAAGGCTGTTGTGACCAGTTTCTATGTAGGATAGTGCTCTTATTCGATATGCAAAATGGGTCATGAATATTTCTGCTTCAAAGTAATAATTTAATTATATGGCATCCTTCTCTACCGATGTAGTGAATTCGATAGCGCAGAGTTTAGTTTTAAAAAAACCTATAGTTAGCAGTTGTATCTAACTAATCTTTAAATCACGTTTGGCAAGAGCATATTTCTGTACGTCTCACTTTGCTTGCTTATAGAAAAAGCTATGCCAAGAAATGTTTAAACCCTCAAGGGTATAGTCATACGGAACTTTGTAAAATGTCGTGTTATTAAAAACATTGGTACTTCTGGAAATTGTTCTACTAGATTTCTTTACGGCACTCGATAATTCTGATTGTGAACGTATGAAGAAGGATTCTACCAATATAAGCTAACAATACAAATAAACATCACATGATTTATTTGCATACATATGACGCGCTTGGTACTAAAAATATAACCTTTCATGCTAAGGATAAAACACGAGGAAAAACTGACATAGTGCCGTGTAGTATCTGCATTTATTACTTTAATGTTATTTAAACCATAGTGATAAGCAAATAATGTCCAATCGAATATTACAACGATTGTATCACGACAGTCAGATATTTCAGCCGCAGTATTAGGACACCGGCTTTCTACGTGTTTCAACGTTTTGTGGTCATACCACATGAGTCGTTGTTGGACTAACAGTGTTATTAATATTAATAGGGCAGGTAATACCATGCTGTGAGTTGTGACTAGTCTTGTATCCTGTCACACACACCTGTCTATTGATTGAGTACTTCCACTAAAGTAGACAGTTGTATGTTCCTGTCTTATTAATTTAGCATTTTCTATAACAAGTTGAATCTTTATCGTCTTCATACAGTTAAGTGTTGTGATATTTATACACAGGCTTGGCTTAGCTTGATCATTATCGGAAAAATTGCAGTCAAATGTTCAATAGTAATTAGCACAACAATATTAATAAATGGATATCAATTATCTTTGTTCGTGTCAAATGTAATTACTTTGTTGGTTTTGGTAGAGTGGTAGACATGACACGAACCTAACCTATTTACACGGGTATTCAGCTAAACACGCGTTATTTCTGGCCACACCTCAAACTGCCTTTATGCTTGGACCAACCCTTTTTCGAACACGCGAAATAGACGTGCGGATGTTGTCAGGCTATGTTTGAGTTCGCATAGCATTTTTTGAACACTATCCTCTAAATTATGTAACTATGCATGGAAATAAATTAGTGTTTCTACCAAGGTAAGCTCCATTCTTACCACAGTAGTTTATTCTCGATCAGTGTCGAGGTCTTTGATAAGTACCGCTTACACGTCTATAATATTCGACTTTCCAGTAACTACTCGGCGATGGAAAGAACTGCTACTGCGCAGAAAGTTACGCTGAAACTGAGAATAAGTGTAAGAAATATCAAAATAAAACGTAACATCGATTTATAGACAACGAACGCAATAGACAATGTTTGTATTTCTCGTTTTTGTGTCCAAATCGACGCGCTCTACTTGTCTACTGTCTAAGCTAATTTTAAGACAAAATTTGCTGCAATTATCCATGGCCATCATAGCGTCATGTCATGACTCGTTTTGTTCGATTAATTGGTTTTGTCCAAATATAAATATTACTGAAAAAATGTTTTGAAACTGCCATAGACGACTGATTTCTTTACATCATGCATAATGAATGATCTAAGTGTTTAATTTACTCAATGAAGATTCAAATGTTATTTTAATTTATTTCCAAAATAAGTTGTTGCGTTCAACAATCAGACTTATTTCGCCATATTTATTACATAACTTTTCCCATAACAAATGCCGCTTAATTATGTGCACACGAGCGAACATTAACGTTCACGATTTGACCAGCAACATTATAACAATTTGAACGATAATATCTGCGGTCATATTATGTGTGTATTACCAAATCCTATTGTTTCGAGGTTCGCAATAATTGATTATTGTGAATTTATCGCTTTCGATTCGAATCTATAGCAATATTCTTTAACTACCGATGTCATAGCTTACTTTCAAATAGTAATTTGTCACTCAGCTGAAAATAAGAATTGAAATATAGATTGGATCTTGTTATTTAATTAACAAGAAGTATTATAATCAATCGATTACTTTTATTATTATCATTGATTGGTATGCGTAACCGTTTTATATGATAAATTTGAAAGTACGTACTGATACTCTTCAGAAACTGTTCTTATTTTGACATTTAGTTATAGAAAGTTACACTGATTAGTGCCGTTGTCACACTTCTGTTTTCAATACTTATAAGATTTTATGATTCCTACATAACATTGTTTATGACATCCTGAGATACGATTTATCGGCGATTATTATTTTTGATACGTCCTGAGTTACGTGACGTATTTACTTCACAGAAACATACGGAAATAACGTGTTATTTCATAATAAGCTACTTCAGTTTCTCTCGATCGAAATAACATACTCAAATACTGAGTACCTATCAATAATATTCTTTTATTACCAACACATGGCCAGAGTAAGACATCAGCTTTCAAAATTGCCTTAACCAAATCACCGGTAGGTATATCGATTTCTTTTCAATCTTCCGGTTCAATTTCACTCTTTGATTAAGTTAATAATCTCCAACTTTTGTTCCGTACATACGTTCCCTGTGGCAATAATTTGCTCGTTAATATTGATTTATCGATGTATTATTCGTTCGACATTATTGGTGAAAGTGGGGTTATCGCTCATCAAAACCATAGTTCACGGGATTGCTGGCTGCGTCATCAATCAGAAAGGTCCGCCCTGCCCTATTCTCGCTGCGATAAGGAATGTTGTCCTGCACGAATCAGTATTATCTAAGCATTTTTATCGTATTGAACACAAATTTATAAGAATAGGGCTGAACTTAATGAGTTGATAGTTGTTGCATGATATCGTCTCAATTTTGATAGATTTAATCGAAAGTGTATATTTAATGTGCATCATCTTTTTATTTGTAGAATTTTTCTAAACTGTATAAGCATAGACCAACATCTTCTATATATCCCCTAACAATGAAGAAAATGGCACTTCATGTTCCTAAGCGACCATTGATTATAGCGTACGTGACGTCCAATTATATCAAGTCTATGAAGACTCTTTGTCTGCAGTTGTTTCGACATTATAGCTGACCTTTATTCGATAAAACAAGTTTTACTTGATCAAGTAAAAATGCTCGTTGAATAATGATATTAATAATTGTATAGAAATAATTGAGTTAATTATCACTATTAAATGAAATTAATAGTGATAATTAACTCAATTATTTCTCGTTGCTCGAATCAGCTGTTTTTACAAGAATGTGGTTCAATTTCCATTTAAATTAACGTAGCAATTAAGGGCCCGTCAGGCGCCAAGAATTGCCAAGTCCCGTGTGAATTGTTGTGAAAAATAATTGTATGAATCGTGACGTACTTTCATTTGACATAGGTTCGCGGCATCCGTCACGTATAAAATCTCGAGCGACGACGTCGCGTCGGCGTCGGATTTTAATCGGCGAAAGTAGTTGCGTGACATGCGCGCGCGCCGAAGTATCGCCATCCGCACAACTAATATTCGTAAAAGTCCCACTTTACACTTATCGACGCAATAAGTATCAGAAAATTGCTTTTGTTAACAACTTTTTACGCTCAATGTAAGTGCTTAGTGTGAAATAACAATTTATGTGATGAAGTTATGACTGTTATGAGAAATGATTTCAATGAATATTTAACTAGGCTACTACATTCATGATTTAATATTGAATCGAAAAATAGGCGTGGTAACCTAGTTATATGCTATAATTATGAAGCCAGGCTGGAATAAATCAATGTTCCCATTAATAAATAAATTGATGAATTCCTTCCGCTATCTCCGCTTCTGCTTCTATTAAATTTTTTATAGACATGTTCAATAGGGCGCACGTTTTAATTGAATATAATTAAAGTCTATAATGAAATTATTCAAATTTGAGGTTTTTCAATTTATTAAGTAAGTACCTATTTTAAAAATTATTCCAATTTTATTTGTTGTTAAATTATATAATCATACAATAAAGTTAAAACTACTGGAACAATCTCGGCTCAGAAGGAAGAAAATCTTAAAACAATGAATAAGCCTTTTGAGTTAAATATTAATAACAACATTATTTGTGAAGATATTCGAATGGCTCAAAATTTTTGTGTGCAGTTGCGTAGATTTTGGTCAGTTACCGAATTTATGTAACGCAGAATCTCCGCTTTGGAGATTCTGGTGATCCTACTAGTTATCTCGTTTCATTTTTGCACACCCCTAATTTTTGGAAAGATTTTCACACATTTACTCGCTCACTTTAATATACACTATTGCTGAATTGCTCAATGTAAGGGGCATTAATTGCTAACGGCTTAGGAGGACAACGTGTATCTAGTATCCCTCCCTATCTAACCCTCAATTAGCTCTGCGGGCGTATCTGCCGGTAGCGGCGTTTCAGTACCAGGACATATTTTTTGTTGTTTCAAATCAAATGGATCAATTATTATCAATGACACTTCAGAATTAGAACCTTTGATTCTTCTTGCAGCTGCATCACAAATCACAGTATATTCGTATTTGTGCAAACATCGTTATTCACATTACATCAAAATATTAATTCTGTAAAAAAGAGTTATGTGCACTAAATCAATCCTAGAGCATAAACTTGTGATACCTGCTTATAGACCCCAAAAAGTACTAAGTTGATTTTGAAGATTCGGTACTCAATTAATACGACTTCTATGACATGATTCCCTTCTGTAATTAAATTAGTTTTCACACAATCTTATCAACTAGAAATAACAATTCTCATCACATCAGCCTAAGGATATCCACTGCTGAATATAGGCCTCCCCCATGGATTTATTTGCATAGATCTGTACCTATTCTTTACAATATTAGAGTCTTAATTATGATTGGTACGCCTACGTCACATGCTTGCTTTTATTGCTTTAAAACAGTGTCTGTCTAATTCCACTGGTTTAAATTGCTCTCGTGGTATCATTACCACATTTACACAATTGTACATTGTCAGTTCCGATTGCGAAAGTAGATCGTTGTTAAATTGCTTTTCGTCATATGGTTCAGTAAATAACCGTCAAATCTGACAGGTGGGTTATGCTTACGCTATGCGTTATGCAGGCGTAATAACATAAATTTTGGCTCCATGTTACATCTACACCCATTCAAAATTCTATTATTACCTTCAATAATAATTATTACTAAATTTTGCATAGGAGGCTGTCCGACTTAAGTACGTATTCGTGACTATGGGTCATTAATTAAATTAATAAAATAGCAGTTTCGACTGCGCCTCACCTCATTGCGTCAATTCGTCCTCATAAATTTGTGGAAAGGGAACATTGTAACAATCATTTCAGCCTACCTGGTGCTAAACGAAGTAAGTGACACTTATCAAGCCTGTAGAGGATTTACTATTTTGCCTATTTATTATTCTGCCAATATTAGGCTCAACATTTGACTGATTCGGCCGCCTTTATCTTCCGACACGCACAGATTGGATATTTATTTATATTTTAATTCGCTGTTCTGTTATTTTTGTTGTTATTTGTGTGTTTCTGGATAAATTAATTCATTCTTCTTCTTCTTCCAATATCTAAGGTCGAACATGCCTTTAGTCTGATAGCAGGCACACGTCATCCAATTACTCTCGCTTCTTTCAACGCGGATATAAGGGGGTTACTATGTCACTTTCTTCGACTTCCACAGCCATATTTATTCTTATTTCACATTATGCATATTTGTAGTTATATTGCAACAAATTAAAAACAAGACACATGCCATGCTTTTAACCACTCACTCTTGAAGGAACCAGTTTGATTTTGACCAGTCAAATGCATCAGCGGTTTTATCACTTACTGAGCGAATAATCTCGTTTGTTTTAATCACGTTATGATGAGTTCAAAAACTTTCTTCGTTAAGACGGGGACTAAGCTCAATTTCACAAAAATGGGTTTCTTTGAGACGCGAGTATGACGCAACCCAATGAAAATACCTCACACAAAAAATAATGTGGACAGACAAGGGCCTGAAGAAAAATGTTAACCGAATAGAATATTGAAAAGTGCTTTGTATTCCCCACAAAAAAATCGTAAACTAGTGCATAAAAATAAACTTTGGCGTCGTAATTCTCTGTATTTTCAGCGACAACAACTAATTTTTTTTTGAGAATATGTTAGATACTGCATTATATTGAAATGTTAACCGGATAATTATTAAATTTAATGAGTATTTTCTGTATAATCTAAAGAAAACGCAAAAATAAATATCCAAGCGGCAACTAGTCATATTGTCAACACAAATATGATTTACAATTTTCAACCCTATTCCACGCTGTCTAAATGTAGCAATAGCTTACGCGGTTGTTCTTTAGTCGTCGGGCAACGCTCGACCTGCATGGTTGGTACCGGACGCTTTGTGTCGATTTTTTTTATAAGCATTTGAGTATTGCTCTATACAGATAGCAATAGAACACATATTCGTATGCCCTGAGTGCAAGCGTCCTTGGTCGAACGTCTTGGCGATAGCCGCATAACCATAGTATACATACAACAAAAACAAACATGAAGATAAATCAACTAATCCCAAGAATCTTATATCTATGGATATTTCATTACCTTATTATATCTGAAGACGAAAAATTTCACCTTTATTACGTCACACATACATTCTTTTTCAGTGACAACCATTGAATTATTACGCTATTCAATGGTGACAACGTTGTTAGCTATTTCAGGACAAACTTGGGACATATACATTTTATTATGTAGTTAGTTGACTTTCTACCACCTACTACTTTTAATTATATAGTCAACACAAATATGATTTACAATCTTCAACCCGTATTTTTGCGATTTGGAGTGGACAAACCCAAAAGTTAAAATTAGAAGTCATTGAAAGGGATGACAATTTCTGGAATCATAAAATGAAACATGAGTTGGTTCGATTTTATATGAACTGCCTTCTCCCAGAGATAGTGGACCCCAGACATACACGTGGCATGCCTATACACGATGGTATTGTATCAGTAATGCAAAGCAGTTTACTATTCGGGCAGATACAGAATAAAATTCAGTCAAGATTTCTAGATTTTTCTGAATTTAATACATCAGTAGCACGGAATCTTTGCCAAGCGCTTATCTCCTAAAAGCAGTGTTTCTCATTAATGTTTTTAGGCTCGTTGATGCGCTTGTAGTGTACCTAACTTGATTAGCCGTTCTTAATCGATCGACAAAGATAAGCAATTGCTGATGTGGACGGTATCCGGATGGGTGACCGTCTAGTGGTATTTCAACTCGAGCATTTTCCGTGCTTTAGGAGGCACGTTCTCGTAGAATCGAGGTTCTTTTTTATGCATGCGGTCTACCTTCCGTTCCGTCTTTGCACGCTCCATATTCACGGTCGCCAGATCTCGTAGAATCGAGGTTCTTTTTTATGCGTGCGGTCTACCTATGGTCTCATCTGAAGACTTTAAAGAAAACTCATAGGTAGAGGGTTGAAGGAAATTTACTAATTAATTACTATTACAAAAAATTATGTACAAAATGACGTGGAAAAATCGATAGAGTGACAAAACAAAAAGCTTTGTCAAATAAAGTTTAAATTATTATTTTTCTGTAGGGTATGAAACCTCTACACACGTAAAGCCGTTGTTCTCGGCTATCACTAAATTGTGTAAGTCGTTATGCTAGTTGGAGATCTCTTAGGCGGCTTGGAAACTCCAACGAAGTTGAACACTAGCCTATCTCCACCAATTTGCAGTGGCCATGCATGGTGGAATATCTGTCCATTCTTTTCAGTAGTATTCCTGTTACCTTTATTCTTATTTCACTCAGCAGTGATTATGTGCTGATGATGATGATGTTTGTTATGATTACTTCTGAATAGAGATTTAATGGTACTCTACGAAATGTCA
This sequence comes from Polyploca ridens, assembly GCA_951394255.1. Classification (NCBI taxonomy): domain Eukaryota; kingdom Metazoa; phylum Arthropoda; class Insecta; order Lepidoptera; family Drepanidae; genus Polyploca; species Polyploca ridens. Next base: position 13,336,260 of record OX596251.1, read on the forward strand.
ATACGCTATACACGTTGATATCTCTAATATGTATGTATGTACTATCAATCTTCCCCATACCGTCATATTATGTAAAAAACAACATCACAGAAAATTACCAAGAACTTATTAAAATATTATATTTCCTTGCCATTTAACGTTAAATGTATCTGTTTACACCAAAATCCTAAGGTTAAATTACACCCGAAGGTGAGGATTATTTTTACCAATGATTGTCCGAAACGTGTCTTCAGACGTCGAGCACAAACCGCTGGCTGAAAGCGGCCGTGATTCTGTAAAGCTTGCTAAGATAGTACAATACAAGTTCTCATAGAATTACGTAAACGCGATAGTTACGTCAATTCTTTGCAAACTTTACACTCGGGGTACTGATGCCTACGTATGTGTGTATCGGCGAAGATTTGGCTGCGTTCAGTAAAAAATATATAACGGTTGTATCAATGTCCCCCTATTCCCTCTAATGGGAAATTAAATTTAAAGTCGCGGCAACTCACATACATAAAATATGGCAGCTTTAAAACTTGATTATATCATGGATTATTAGTAATCCTATCTCTTCGGTAGGTATGTAAAAAGGAGAATGACCATTTTCTAAGGGGAATTCCACTTCGAAAATGTTTGTGTCACAATGATTTATTTTTTATTTTGTAGAAAAAATACTATATTTTCATAATCAGTAAACAGTTTTAATTTTCTGACCCGGGTTTAAGAGCTTTTTTCTTTTTTCTGATGCAGAATTTAAGATTATAAAATGCAAAAAATGGCTATTTACATAGTTTGTTTTAGTAATTCAATGGTTTAGAATTAGTAAGTCGGTAATCTTAAGGTTTTTTAATGGAGGCCACTAAAAAATACAATTTGTGTTTATTGTGATGTTTTGCAAAAGATTAAACGTAGGTATGCTAGACTTTTTGGCGGGATCTTGCAAAGTCACATAGCGTCTTCGTTTTATTTCCATAAATTCCTGTAATTTCAGGTTAATGCATATTATCAGTGGTGTTTTATCCAATAAAGATCAATCTATGTGCACACAAGTTCAGTGAAATTAATTATGTATATTGTGACTTCTCAAGTTATCTCAAAAGGTCCGTGAGAAGTTTCAGTACAATGACAACTATTTTACTAAAATATATCTGTTACGGACGGTGACTGATAGTGCGGACTATATGAAAATGATTTATTTAGTGACCAGAACTAAAATATAACTTGACACTGGCAAAAATAAGTCCTCATAAAAAAGATTTGGTAGCCAAACTTACCTATTCAAAATATAACTCGACACTGGCAAAAATAAGTCCTCGTAAAAAAGATTTGGTTGCCAAACTTACCTATTTATAATATAACTCGACACTGGCAAAAATGAGTCCTCATAAAAAAGATTCGGTTGCCAAACTTACCTATTTATAATATAACATGACAGTAGCAAAAATAAGTACTCATAAAATGGATTTGGTTGCCAAACTTAAAATTAAGAAGATTTTATTTATATGAGAATATTATCTAATATCACTCTCGTAATTTCGTTTCATCATTACTAGCGTTATTCATCAGAAAAAGCTATATAGACCGTATTTAACTACGACAAACCTAATTTAACACCTGGCAACATTCGATATTAATAAAACTGTGATTCGAATGGCGTACGGTTTCAAATATCTGTGGTGCGGAAGGCGTACCTACAGGTGTAAAGGAGTTCAAGCGAATATATTATTAATGCTGTTTTTAATCCTCGGTATAGAAAAATATTAATATTTTGTGAATGAACATAATAAAATAAGACTTGATTTTTGAATCATATTTAATTGAGACACGCGATGACACAATAGTGGGCCCAAATATGGTAAATCTCCTTTGGTTTATATACCTTTTTATCTATAAAATAATTTTTTACACGTTTTGTAACAAAACGTCATTTTCAATCATATTTAACCGGGAGCACATTTCAGCGGAGGGTGCAATACGAATTGTGAGCAGTTTGCTCAGTAGTGGTGAACAGTTTAAGTTACATATATTAGGTCATTACATATGAAATTGGCGTTTTGTACGGGAGGAATATAAAGTCAATTTTTATTTTGTAAAATATATTTAATAAATCAAAGTATGCACCGTTGTTATCTATGCACTTTTGCCATCCCATAGGTAGTTTATTGATCCCTTTACTAAAAAACCATGGGGGCGAGAATTAATAAACTCTTTGAAGGCGGTTTGGACTGCCGCATCGGAGTTGAATTTTTTTCCTTGTAAAAAGTTTTCCAAATTCCGGAAAAAATGGTAATCTGTTGGAGCAAGGTCCGGTGGATGTCACAAACATTCCAATTGTAGCTCATCTAACTTAGCGGTTGTTTGTTGTGCAGTGTGTGGTCTTGGGTTGTCGTGAAGCAGCAGTGGCCTAGAGCGATTGACCAATCTCGGTTGTTTAGCAGCTAGTTCTTTCTTCATGGTTTGCAGTTGCTGACAATAGATATCTGCCGTAATCGTTTGGCCAGATTTTAGAAACCTGTAGTGAACGACAACGGCGCTAGTCCACCAAACACTCAAAAGTAACTTTTTCTGAGTCAATTTTCGTTTAAGGCAGGATTTGGCTGGGTCTCCAAGGTTCAGCCATTGCGACGAGCGCTTCCGATTATCGTACAGTATCCACTTTTCATCACAAGTAATGATTCGATTTAAAATCCCTTCATTATTGAGTCGGTTGAGCAAAGTAACACAGCAGTTGACGCGTGTTTGCAAGTTCGATTCACTCAATTCATGAGGTACCCATCGTTCAAGTTTTTTTACTTTCCCGATTTGCTTCATGTGGATTAATACAGTTTTATCACTTACCCCGAAGCCTGCAGCTATCTCTGAAGTGCTTTATAATGGATCCGCTTCCACAATAGCCTTTAATTCTTCATTTTCCACTTTGGTCTTCGGCCGTCCACGGGGTTGGTTCTGAAGGTCGGCTTTTCCGGAACGAAAACGTTGAAACCAAAAACGTACAGGGAATTAATATGGCTTACTGATGTACCTGCGCAGAAGATACATTTTCAAAGTGCTACGCTATTGGCCGACAGCTGCCGTCATGTTAGCGCGCGCCGTGCGGAGGGCCGTGACTTGCGAGTGAGATAGAACTAACAGCTGCAGTGTATTATGAACCTTATAGTAGTGATCTAAGGTTGATTGTAAGTTTGAAGCATTCTTTCGTTAATCTTCGGGGCCATACTTTCTTTTCTGTGCGAACGAAGATTCACGACGCGCCATATAAGTTGAGTAATACTGTACCGTGCTTTCTTTTGCGACACCAGCGCCGTACACATAATTAATCTTTCGAGCTGTTTCTGCAGCACTGGTGCCACGGCAGAACTCGTACTCGTAAATATACCGATATTTCATGTTTTCCATTGTGCGGTAATAAGCGACGCCAAAGAAAAAAATAATGAGGAAAATTTATAAATTTGAATTTGGAATTCTTAACCAAAGAGGAGATATTTGAGATCAAAGTGGTCAGTACGACAAAACGCTAATTTCATATGTAAGGACCTAAATAATTTATACTGTTATGAAAATAAATAGATAGATTATTATATGTCTAATATCAATGATATTTTTTTTTGAAAATTGTTCATCGTCTCATATTATGTATCAACATGTCAATACATTAAGAAATCCGTATCTATTCTGATTTCCTTACATATACTATGCAATTTTCCAAAAGTACACACACATCAGTCATTCCACATTCTAGGTTGTGTGAGTGCATTCGTCGTTTGAAATCGTGAGCTGTCCGCGCCTTAAGTGCATTGTCAAATTTCTCTTTGCAAGAACGCGTGCCGTCTCCCGGTACAATGCCCAAATTAGTGTGTTGCCATTCGCTATTGTTATGCTGTCGTGCGACAAAATCTCGTTTGTTACATCTGTTTATGCATCATGAATTAATTCGGCGAATGGCTTGAAGTTTCTATCAATTGTCAATTTCTTTAGTTTCTCTTTATTCTGGTTTCAATTTTCTAAACTGTTTTACGTGAATTGTAATAATATTAATGAAACTTGATATCTGTACGTTGCTCGGCATAAGTCCTTTATATGCATCGCTTTGTATGCTATCGACCTTGCAACGGTATTCCGTGCCAGCCAACTTGACCCGCGAACCAAGCTGCTATTTGTAGTACGTAATTGGTCTTGAAGAGTTATCTAATGCATTTCTGATAGACAGGTGTTGCCTATTAAATTGCAAATTACTCTATACATTAAGAATTCATTGCCGACGATCCCTTATACAGGTTATATTACTCCTATGTAAATAGTGTGTAGCTGCTTAATGTAAAACAACCTGTGTGAACCTGGAACCCGACTTGAAGATATTGTAATTTTTTTTTTTGCATATGTTTGTACTCCGTATGTACCTGTTTGTACCAACTTTTTTTTCGTTTGTACCTCAAGGGGTTCGGAGATACGGGGGGTTGAAAAATGCTCAGAACCCGACTTGAAGATATCGTTATTTTTATTTTTGCATATGTTAGTACTCCGTATGTACCTGTTTGTACCAACTTTTTTTTCGTTTGTACCTCAAGGGGTTCGGAGATACGGGGGGTTGAAAAATGCTCAGAACCCGACTTGAAGATATCGTTATTTTTATTTTTGCATATGTTAGTACTCCGTATGTACCTGTTTGTACCAACTTTTTTTTCGTTTGTACCTCAAGGGGTTCGGAGATACGAGGGGTTGACAAATGCTCAGAACCCGACTTGAAGATATCGTTATTTTTATTTTTGCATATGTTAGTACACCGTATGTACCTGTTTGTACCAACTTTTTTTTCGTTTGTACCTCAAGGGTTTCGGAGATACGGGGGGTTGAAAAATGCTCGGAACCCGACTTGAAGATATTGTTTTTTTTTTGTTAATGCATATTTTTGTACTGGGTATGTACTTGCTTGTACCATCTTTCATTTCGTTTGTACCTCAAGGGGTTCGGAAATACAGGACTTTAAATAACCTGGTACCTAATATCGGAATCTCGGGCATTTTTGTTGATAATCAAATTCTGCAAGCGGGGTTAGATACACCGTCGTTTGTACCCGTTTGTACCATCTTTCTTTTCGTTTGTACCTCAAGGGGTTCGGAAATACAGGACTTTAAAAAGCCTGGTAGCTAATATCGGAATCTCGGGCATTTTTTGAGATAATCAAAATCTGCCAGCAGGGTTGGATTCACCGTCGTTTGTACCCGTTTGTACCACCTTTCTTTTCGTTTGTACCTCAAAAAATGCCCGAGATTCCGATATTAGAGAACAGGTTTTTTAAAGTCCTGTATTTCCGAACCCCTTGAGGTACAAACGAAAAGAAAGGTGGTACAAACGGGTACAAACGACGGCGAATCCAACCCTGATGGCAGATTTTGATTATCTCAAAAACTGCCCGAAATTCCGATATTAGAGAACAGGTTTTTTAAAGTCCTGTATTTCCGAACCCCTTGAGGTACAAACGAAAAGAAAGATGGTACAAACGGGTACAAACGACGGTGTATCTAACCCCGCTTGCAGATTTTCATTATCACCAAAAATGCCCGAGATTCCGATATTAGGTACCAGGTTTTTTAAAGTTCTGTATTTCCGAACCCCTTGAGGTATAAACGAAAAGAAAGATGGTACAAACGGGTACAAACGAAGGTGTATCTAACCCTGCTTGCAGATTTTGATTATCTCAAAAAATGCCCGAGATTCCGATATTAGAGAACAGGTTTTTTAAAGTCCTGTATTTCCGAACCCCTTGAGGTACAAAAGAAAAAAAAGTTGGTACAAACGGGTACAAACGACGGCGAATCCAACCCTGCTGGCAGATTTTGATTATCTCAAAAACTGCCCGAAATTCCGATATTAGAGAACAGGTTTTTAAAGTCCTGTATTTCCGAACCCCTTGAGGTACAAACGAAAAAAACGTTGGTATAAACGGGTACAAACGACGGCGAATCCAACCCTGCTGGCAGATTTTGATTATCTCAAAAAATGCCCGAGATTCCGATATTAGCTACCAGGTTTTTTAAAGTCCTGTATTTCCGAACCCCTTGAGGTACAAACGAAAAGAAAGGTGGTACAAACGGGTACAAACGATGGTGTATCTAACCCCGCTTGCAGATTTTGATTATCACCAAAAATGCCCGAGATTCCGATATTAGGTACCAGGTTTTTTAAAGTTCTGTATTTCCGAACCCCTTGAGGTACAAACGAAAAGAAAGATGGTACAAACGGGTACAAACGGCGGTGTATCTAACCCCGCTTGCGGATTTTGATTATCACCAAAAATGCCCGAGATTCCGATATTAGGTACCAGGTTTTTTAAAGTTCTGTATTTCCGAACCCCTTGAGGTACAAACGAAAATAAAGATGGTACAAACGGGTACAAACGACGGTGAATCCAACCCTGCTGGCAGATTTTGATTATCTCAAAAAATGCCCGAGATTCCGATATTAGCTACCAGGTTTTTTAAAGTCCTGTATTTCCGAACCCCTTGAGGTACAAATGAAAAGAAAGGTGGTACAAACGGGTACAAACGACGTTGTATCTAACCCCGCTTGCAGATTTTGATTATCACCAAAAATGCCCGAGATTCCGATATTAGGTACCAGGTTTTTTAAAGTTCTGTATTTCCGAACCCCTTGAGGTACAAACGAAAAGAAAGATGGTACAAACGGGTACAAACGACGGTGTATCTAACCCTGCTTGCAGATTTTGATTATCACCAAAAATGCCCGAGATTCCGATATTAGCTACCAGGTTTTTAAAGTCCTATATTTCCGAACCCCTTGAGGTACAAACGAAAAGAAAGATGGTACAAACGGTTACAAACGACGGTGAATCCAACCCTGCTGGCAGATTTTGATTATCTCAAAAAATGCCCGAGATTCCGATATTAGCTACCAGGTTTTTTAAAGTCCTGTATTTCCGAACCCCTTGAGGTACAAACGAAAAGAAAGATGGTACAAACGGGTACAAACGACGGTGAATCCAACCCTGCTGGCAGATTTTGATTATCTCAAAAACTGCCCGAAATTCCGATATTAGAGAACAGGTTTTTTAAAGTCCTGTATTTCCGAACCCCTTGAGGTACAAAAGAAAAAAAAGTTGGTACAAACGGGTACAAACGACGGCGAATCCAACCCTGCTGGCAGATTTTGATTATCTCAAAAACTGCCCGAAATTCCGATATTAGAGAACAGGTTTTTTAAAGTCCTGTATTTCCGAACCCCTTGAGGTACAAACGAAAAAAAAGTTGGTACAAACGGGTACAAACGACGGCGAATCCAACCCTGCTGGCAGATTTTGATTATCTCAAAAACTGCCCGAAATTCCGATATTAGAGAACAGGTTTTTAAAGTCCTGTATTTCCGAACCCCTTGAGGTACAAACGAAAAGAAAGGTGGTACAAACGGGTACAAACGACGGTGTATCTAACCCCGCTTGCAGATTTTGATTATCACCAAAAATGCCCGAGATTCCGATATTAGGTATCAGGTTTTTTAAAGTTCTGTATTTCCGAACCCCTTGAGGTACAAACGAAAAAAAAGTTGGTACAAACGGGTACAAACGACGGCGAATCCAACCCTGCTGGCAGATTTTGATTATCTCAAAAACTGCCCGAAATTCCGATATTAGAGAACAGGTTTTTTAAAGTCCTGTATTTCCGAACCCCTTGAGGTACAAACGAAAAAAAAGTTGGTACAAACGGGTACAAACGATGGTGAATCCAACCCTGCTGGCAGATTTTGATTATCTCAAAAACTGCCCGAAATTCCGATATTAGAGAACAGGTTTTTTAAAGTCCTGTATTTCCGAACCCCTTGAGGTACAAACGAAAAAAAAGATGGTACAAACGGGTACAAACGGCGGTGTATCTAACCCCGCTTGCGGATTTTGATTATCACCAAAAATGCCCGAGATTCCGATATTAGGTACCAGGTTTTTTAAAGTTCTGTATTTCCGAACCCCTTGAGGTACAAACGAAAATAAAGATGGTACAAACGGGTACAAACGACGGTGAATCCAACCCTGCTGGCAGATTTTGATTATCTCAAAAAATGCCCGAGATTCCGATATTAGCTACCAGGTTTTTTAAAGTCCTGTATTTCCGAACCCCTTGAGGTACAAATGAAAAGAAAGGTGGTACAAACGGGTACAAACGACGTTGTATCTAACCCCGCTTGCAGATTTTGATTATCACCAAAAATGCCCGAGATTCCGATATTAGGTACCAGGTTTTTTAAAGTTCTGTATTTCCGAACCCCTTGAGGTACAAACGAAAAGAAAGATGGTACAAACGGGTACAAACGACGGTGTATCTAACCCTGCTTGCAGATTTTGATTATCACCAAAAATGCCCGAGATTCCGATATTAGCTACCAGGTTTTTAAAGTCCTATATTTCCGAACCCCTTGAGGTACAAACGAAAAGAAAGATGGTACAAACGGTTACAAACGACGGTGAATCCAACCCTGCTGGCAGATTTTGATTATCTCAAAAAATGCCCGAGATTCCGATATTAGCTACCAGGTTTTTTAAAGTCCTGTATTTCCGAACCCCTTGAGGTACAAACGAAAAGAAAGATGGTACAAACGGGTACAAACGACGGTGAATCCAACCCTGCTGGCAGATTTTGATTATCTCAAAAACTGCCCGAAATTCCGATATTAGAGAACAGGTTTTTTAAAGTCCTGTATTTCCGAACCCCTTGAGGTACAAAAGAAAAAAAAGTTGGTACAAACGGGTACAAACGACGGCGAATCCAACCCTGCTGGCAGATTTTGATTATCTCAAAAACTGCCCGAAATTCCGATATTAGAGAACAGGTTTTTTAAAGTCCTGTATTTCCGAACCCCTTGAGGTACAAACGAAAAAAAAGTTGGTACAAACGGGTACAAACGACGGCGAATCCAACCCTGCTGGCAGATTTTGATTATCTCAAAAACTGCCCGAAATTCCGATATTAGAGAACAGGTTTTTAAAGTCCTGTATTTCCGAACCCCTTGAGGTACAAACGAAAAGAAAGGTGGTACAAACGGGTACAAACGACGGTGTATCTAACCCCGCTTGCAGATTTTGATTATCACCAAAAATGCCCGAGATTCCGATATTAGGTATCAGGTTTTTTAAAGTTCTGTATTTCCGAACCCCTTGAGGTACAAACGAAAAAAAAGTTGGTACAAACGGGTACAAACGACGGCGAATCCAACCCTGCTGGCAGATTTTGATTATCTCAAAAACTGCCCGAAATTCCGATATTAGAGAACAGGTTTTTTAAAGTCCTGTATTTCCGAACCCCTTGAGGTACAAACGAAAAAAAAGTTGGTACAAACGGGTACAAACGATGGTGAATCCAACCCTGCTGGCAGATTTTGATTATCTCAAAAACTGCCCGAAATTCCGATATTAGAGAACAGGTTTTTTAAAGTCCTGTATTTCCGAACCCCTTGAGGTACAAACGAAAAAAAAGTTGGTACAAACGGGTACAAACGACGGCGAATCCAATCCTGCTGGCAGATTTTGATTATCTCAAAAACTGCCTGAGATTCCGATATTAGCTACCAGGTTTTTTAAAGTCCTGTATTTCCGAACCCCTTGAGGTACAAACGAAAAGAAAGGTGGTACAAACGGGTACAAACGACGGTGTATCTAACCCCGCTTGCAGATTTTGATTATCACCAAAAATGCCCGAGATTCCGATATTAGGTACCAGGTTTTTTAAAGATCTGAATTTCCGAACCCCTTGAGGTACAAACGAAAAGAAAGATGGTACAAATGGGTACAAACGGCGGTGTATCTAACCCCGCTTGCAGATTTTGATTATCTCAAAAACTGCCCGAAATTCCGATGTTAGAGAACAGGTTTTTAAAGTCCTGTATTTCCGAACCCCTTGAGGTACAAACGAAAAGAAAGGTGGTACAAACGGGTACAAACGACGGTGTATCTAACCCCGCTTGCAGATTTTGATTATCACCAAAAATGCCCGAGATTCCGATATTAGGTATCAGGTTTTTTAAAGTTCTGTATTTCCGAACCCCTTGAGGTACAAACGAAAAAAAAGTTGGTACAAACGGGTACAAACGACGGCGAATCCAACCCTGCTGGCAGATTTTGATTATCTCAAAAACTGCCCGAAATTCCGATATTAGAGAACAGGTTTTTTAAAGTCCTGTATTTCCGAACCCCTTGAGGTACAAACGAAAAAAAAGTTGGTACAAACGGGTACAAACGATGGTGAATCCAACCCTGCTGGCAGATTTTGATTATCTCAAAAACTGCCCGAAATTCCGATATTAGAGAACAGGTTTTTTAAAGTCCTGTATTTCCGAACCCCTTGAGGTACAAACGAAAAAAAAGTTGGTACAAACGACGGCGAATCCAACCCTGCTGGCAGATTTTGATTATCTCAAAAACTGCCTGAGATTCCGATATTAGCTACCAGGTTTTTTAAAGTTCTGTATTTCCGAACCCCTTGAGGTACAAACGAAAAGAAAGGTGGTACAAACGGGTACAAACGACGGTGTATCTAACCCCGCTTGCAGATTTTGATTATCACCAAAAATGCCCGAGATTCCGATATTAGGTACCAGGTTTTTTAAAGATCTGAATTTCCGAACCCCTTGAGGTACAAACGAAAAGAAAGATGGTACAAACGGGTACAAACGGCGGTGTATCTAACCCCGCTTGCAGATTTTGATTATCACCAAAAATGCCCGAGATTCCGATATTAGGTACCAGGTTTTTTAAAGTTCTGTATTTCCGAACCCCTTGAGGTACAAACGAAAAGAAAGATGGTACAAACGGGTACAAACGACGGTGAATCCAACCCTGCTGGCAGATTTTGATTATCTCAAAAAATGCCCGAGATTCCGATATTAGGTACCAGGTTTTTTAAAGTCCTGTATTTCCGAACCCCTTGAGGTACAAACGAAAAGAAAGATGGTACAAACGGGTACAAACGACGGTGTATCTAACACCGCTTGCAGATTTTGATTATCACCAAAAATGCCCGAGATTCCGATATTAGGTACCAGGTTTTTTAAAGTTCTGTATTTCCGAACCCCTTGAGGTACAAACGAAAAGAAAGATGGTACAAACGGGTACAAACGAAGGTGTATCTAACCCTGCTTGCAGATTTTGAGTATCACCAAAAATGCCCGAGATTCCGATATTAGGTACCAGGTTTTTTAAAGTCCTGTATTTCCGAACCCCTTGAGGTACAAACGAAAAGAAAGATGGTACAAACGGGTACAAACGACGGTGTATCTAACACCGCTTGCAGATTTTGATTATCACCAAAAATGCCCGAGATTCCGATATTAGGTACCAGGTTTTTTAAAGTCCTGTATTTCCGAACCCCTTGAGGTACAAACGAAAAGAAAGGTGGTACAAACGGGTACAAACGACGGTGAATCCAACCCTGCTGGCAGATTTTGATTATCTCAAAAAATGCCCGAGATTCCGATATTAGCTACCAGGTTTTTTAAAGTCCTGTATTTCCGAACCCCTTGAGGTACAAACGAAAAGAAAGATGGTACAAACGGGTACAAACGACGGTGTATCTAACCCCGCTTGCAGAATTTGATTATTAACAAAAATGCCCGATATTCCGATATTAGGTACCAGGTTTTTTAAAGTTCTGTATTTCCGAACCCCTTGAGGTACAAACGAAAAGAAAGATGGTACAAACGGGTACAAACGACGGTGAATCCAACCCTGCTGGCAGATTTTGATTATCTCAAAAACTGCCCGAGATTCCGATATTAGCTACCAGGTTTTTTAAAGTCCTGTATTTCCGAACCCCTTGAGGTACAAACGAAAAAAAAGTTGGTACAAACGGGTACAAACGACGGCGAATCCAACCCTGCTGGCAGATTTTGATTATCTCAAAAACTGCCCGAAATTCCGATATTAGAGAACAGGTTTTTTAAAGTCCTGTATTTCCGAACCCCTTGAGGTACAAACGAAAAAAAAGTTGGTACAAACGGGTACAAACGACGGCGAATCCAACCCTGCTGGCAGATTTTGATTATCTCAAAAACTGCCCGAAATTCCGATATTAGAGAACAGGTTTTTTAAAGTCCTGTATTTCCGAACCCCTTGAGGTACAAACGAAAAAAAGTTGGTACAAACGGGTACAAACGATGGTGAATCCAACCCTGCTGGCAGATGTTGATTATCTCAAAAACTGCCCGAAATTCCGATATTAGAGAACAGGTTTTTTAAAGTCCTGTATTTCCGAACCCCTTGAGGTACAAACGAAAAAAAAGTTGGTACAAACGGGTACAAACGACGGCGAATCCAACCCTGCTGGCAGATTTTGATTATCTCAAAAACTGCCCGAAATTCCGATATTAGAGAACAGGTTTTTTAAAGTCCTGTATTTCCGAACCCCTTGAGGTACAAACGAAAAGGAAGGTGGTACAAACGGGTACAAACGACGGTGTATCTAACCCCGCTTGCAGATTTTGATTATCACCAAAAATGCCCGAGATTCCGATATTAGGTACCAGGTTTTTTAAAGTTCTGTATTTCCGAACCCCTTGAGGTACAAACGAAAAGAAAGATGGTACAAACGGGTACAAACGACGGTGTATCTAACCCCGCTTGCAGATTTTGATTATCACCAAAAATGCCCGAGATTCCGATATTAGGTACCGTTTTTTAAAGTTCTGTATTTCCGAACCCCTTGAGGTACAAACGAAAAGAAAGATGGTACAAACGGGTACAAACGACGGTGTATCTAACCCTGCTTGCAGATTTTGATTATCACCAAAAATGCCCGAGATTCCGATATTAGCTACCAGGTTTTTTAAAGTCCTATATTTCCGAACCCCTTGAGGTACAAACGAAAAGAAAGATGGTACAAACGGGTACAAACGACGGTGAATCCAACCCTGCTGGCAGATTTTGATTATCTCAAAAAATGCCCGAAATTCCGATATTAGCTACCAGGTTTTTTAAAGTCCTGTATTTCCGAACCCCTTGAGGTACAAACGAAAAGAAAGGTGGTACAAACGGGTACAAACGACGGTGAATCCAACCCTGCTGGCAGATTTTGATTATCTCAAAAAATGCCCGAGATTCCGATATTAGCTACCAGGTTTTTTAAAGTCCTGTATTTCCGAACCCCTTGAGGTACAAACGAAAAGAAAGGTGGTACAATCGGGTACAAACGACGGTGAATCCAACCCTGCTGGCAGATTTTGATTATCTCAAAAAATGCCCGAGATTCCGATATTAGCTACCAGGTTTTTTAAAGTCCTGTATTTCCGAACCCCTTGAGGTACAAACGAATAGAAAGGTGGTACAAACGGGTACAAACGACGGTGAATCCAACCCTGCTGGCAGATTTTGATTATCTCAAAAAATGCCCGAGATTCCGATATTAGCTACCAGGTTTTTTAATGTCCTGTATTTCCGAACCCCTTGAGGTACAAACGAAAAGAAAGATGGTACAAACGGGTACAAACGAAGGTGTATCTAACCCTGCTTGCAGATTTTGAGTATCACCAAAAATGCCCGAGATTCCGATATTAGGTACCAGGTTTTTTAAAGTCCTGTATTTCCGAACCCCTTGAGGTACAAACGAAAAGAAAGGTGGTACAAACGGGTACAAACGACGGTGAATCCAACCCTGCTGGCAGATTTTGATTATCTCAAAAAATGCCCGAGATTCCGATATTAGGTACCAGGTTTTTTAAAGTCCTGTATTTCCGAACCCCTTGAGGTACAAACGAAAAGAAAGATGGTACAAACGGGTACAAACGACGGTGTATCTAACCCCGCTTGCAGATTTTGATTATCACCAAAAATGCCCGAGATTCCGATATTAGGTACCAGTTTTTTTTAAAGTTCTGTATTTCCGAACCCCTTGAGGTACAAACGAAAAGAAAGATGGTACAAACGGGTACAAACGAAGGTGTATCTAACCCTGCTTGCAGATTTTGAGTATCACCAAAAATGCCCGAGATTCCGATATTAGGTACCAGGTTTTTTAAAGTCCTGTATTTCCGAACCCCTTGAGGTACAAACGAAAAGAAAGATGGTACAAACGGGTACAAACGACGGTGAATCCAACCCTGCTGGCAGATTTTGATTATCTCAAAAAATGCCCGAAATTCCGATATTAGCTACCAGGTTTTTTAAAGTCCTGTATTTCCGAACCCCTTGAGGTACAAACGAAAAGAAAGGTGGTACAATCGGGTACAAACGACGGTGAATCCAACCCTGCTGGCAGATTTTGATTATCTCAAAAAATGCCCGAGATTCCGATATTAGCTACCAGGTTTTTTAAAGTCCTGTATTTCCGAACCCCTTGAGGTACAAACGAAAAGAAAGGTGGTACAAACGGGTACAAACGACGGTGAAACCAACCCTGCTGGCAGATTTTGATTATCTCAAAAAATGCCCGAGATTCCGATATTAGCTACCAGGTTTTTTAAAGTCCTGTATTTCCGAACCCCTTGAGGTACAAACGAAAAGAAAGATGGTACAAACGGGTACAAACGAAGGTGTATCTAACCCTGCTTGCAGATTTTGAGTATCACCAAAAATGCCCGAGATTCCGATATTAGGTACCAGGTTTTTTAAAGTCCTGTATTTCCGAACCCCTTGAGGTACAAACGAAAAGAAAGGTGGTACAAACGGGTACAAACGACGGTGAATCCAACCCTGCTGGCAGATTTTGATTATCTCAAAAAATGCCCGAGATTCCGATATTAGGTACCAGGTTTTTTAAAGTCCTGTATTTCCGAACCCCTTGAGGTACAAACGAAAAGAAAGATGGTACAAACGGGTACAAACGACGGTGTATCTAACCCCGCTTGCAGATTTTGATTATCACCAAAAATGCCCGAGATTCCGATATTAGGTACCAGGTTTTTTAAAGTTCTGTATTTCCGAACCCCTTGAGGTACAAACGAAAAGAAAGATGGTACAAACGGGTACAAACGAAGGTGTATCTAACCCTGCTTGCAGATTTTGAGTATCACCAAAAATGCCCGAGATTCCGATATTAGGTACCAGGTTTTTTAAAGTCCTGTATTTCCGAACCCCTTGAGGTACAAACGAAAAGAAAGGTGGTACAAACGGGTACAAACGACGGTGAATCCAACCCTGCTGGCAGATTTTGATTATCTCAAAAAATGCCCGAGTTTCCGATATTAGACGACAGATTTTTAAAGTCCTGTATTTCCGAACCCCTTGAGGTACAAACGAAAAGAAAGATGGTACAAACGGTTACATACCCAGTACAAACGTATGCATTAACAAAAAAAACAATATCTTCAAGTCGGGTACTGAGCATTTTTCAACCCCCCGTATCTCCGAAACCCTTGAGGTACAAACGAAAAAAAAGTTGGTACAAACAGGTACATACGGAGTACTAACATATGCAAAAATCAAAATAACGATATCTTCAAGTCGGGTTCTGAGCATTTTTCAACCCCCCGTATCTCCGAACCCCTTGAGGTACAAACGAAAAAAAAGTTGGTACAAACAGGTACATACGGAGTACTAACATATGCAAAAATAAAAATAACGATATCTTCAAGTCGGGTTCTGAGCATTTTTCAACCCCCCGTATCTCCGAACCCCTTGAGGTACAAACGAAAAAAAAGTTGGTACAAACAGGTACATACGGAGTACAAACATATGCAAAAAAAAAAATTACAATATCTTCAAGTCGGGTTCCAGGTTCACACAGGTTGTAAAACAGGCTCATTTTACAATAGCATAAGCGAGAGGCTTCAATTTATATCACTGAAAAAATCCTATCTACCGAAAAGCGATTCCTTTGTATGTAAATTCTGCTCCCTTTGTATATTTTTAGCATCACTTAAAAGAGAAAGTCAAAAGGCATTTCCTTTTTCGTTTAACCTAATTCCAATGCGTACATTTGTCCTTGCGTAAAAAAATTTGGTACTCTAAAATCTAACGTCCCAATTCATTTAGAATTTTAGACAATTCTTATGTTTTCGCAATATTAACATGCTCATTATGATCTGTAAGTCAAAATGGCGAGAATGTCGTTACATTGCAATTGCAAAGCATAATGTATGTCAATGCTAATACAAATCGCGAACACCCACTCTACATCTAAGGTCGAAGCTTAGGAGTTCGTATTTGAAAGCACTGACAGAATGATTAACTCATCCTTACATGGCGGGTTATTGTGTAGGATGCACAAATGTAGAGAACATCCTATAAAATTGTACTTTTAGTTAGCCTTGCCTTCAATAAATCCAATCGATGCTCATAACACCACAAAACTCTCGAATTTGAGAAGGTTTTGAAGGCAGATCTTTATTAGGGTCTTCGATAATAGCTTCTTTTTCAAGCTGAGATCGACTGATCGATCCAATTTATGCGAATACACCTAAACTACAACTCCCTTATGTGTATGAGCAATGAGTAGGTACCTACCTCTCATCTGATCTATTTTTTATCTTATGTTATCTATACTCGAGTTTATTGGAACTTCTTCTCAAGGTGACATATCTTGATATCTTACTAAGAAGATAAAAGATAACTGATTTAGTTTTGGCAGCAAAATAACATAGTTTCCTTAAAGCCACTCACAGACAGTAAGTCGCAGTGGAAATTACGAGCCTTGTGGTGGCCAGCTACCCTTGTGTGTCATGCCCGCGCTTGTGTTAATACTTTATAGTCAACAAACTAATACAACTGATCACCAACGCCACCGCACGCTGCGGCTGTCTGTGAGAGGCTTAGCTTTTGAATCATGACCATGAGTATAAGTATACGAGTAGCCAATTGTATATTATCATGTTTGCTAATGCAGTCTAGCTTTATTTTTATAATTATCTTTATAAACTAAATAAAAGTTCAATAACATTGTTAAATGGCGGTTGTATTGTCATCAGGCTTTCACATTATTGTTATATGACAGCTGCCCTATAATATTCCCATAAAACAGGGAAAGTATACAATCGAGGTGCCGTCTGTCGGTGGCCGCCGGCATCGTCACGCCCTCCTACGCAAACGAAACTTCCAAAAGAAAGTGAAAATTTGTTGACTGAATATTTGACTTGCCTGTTTCTTGCCTTTTGGATTAACGTTTAATATGGTACCAAACTACTTTTTGTTGGTACGTGGAAGGGCATGATTGTGCCTTCACGGTCGAGCGGTGGCTCCGCCCTCGCGTTTGTTCGAGGCCTTTCAGGCAATTCGCACGTGCACCATTAGAAAAAAATATATCGAATACTACTCCTATAAGTATTTTATAAGGAAGTAATTACACCGTCTGTCTGTATTAAAGTTGTTTGACCCTATGTTTAGGAATTAGCTTGTATGGTCGATGACTCATTCTATGTGGGCAGATTTGTAAGTCAAACCGGTTCGTATATTTATGTATGTAATTTAATAGACGACTTTTTAAAGATCATATAGATAAGATATTTAACAAATAGATCAATGTTATTTTAACGTATAGGAAGAAATTCATCA
Source organism: Polyploca ridens (assembly GCA_951394255.1). Lineage (NCBI taxonomy): Eukaryota > Metazoa > Arthropoda > Insecta > Lepidoptera > Drepanidae > Polyploca > Polyploca ridens. The sequence continues at coordinate 13,353,724 of OX596251.1, forward strand.
AATTGCAGGAAGTTATTGATTTTGGAAGTAAAATGTGTAACAATTAATATTCATCTTTTTATTTTACATAATATTATTTAAACTCAACTTCAAAATAACCTAAAGATGCCGTAAGATATGAAATATAGTTTTCGGAGTATCCGTTCAAAATTAGCTAGACCTACACGTAAATATTGTAATATTCGTAGGCGGTGACGTCGGCGGCAGGCACCGATGCGCCATAATTCACAATGCCATCAGATAACTTGACGACGATGACTGTTTTCTCCAAATATTGATTGTCTCGCGGGCTGACAATATCTACACGTAACAATGTACCAACCAACACGATTGACATCGTGCGTAGACAGTTGATAGAGTGTGGGATTGAGGAAGACACTCGACATAATCGTAGGTTGTACATGAGCTTATTACCATATTGCGTTGAGGAACAGTAATTCATTAGGCATCAGTAATTATACTTGGTTCCAATGCTGAGAACTATTGGACATCATTAATGATAATCAAAACATCTTTGTTACACTCTTCCAATCTACTGTTGATGACCGAAGAAATTACAATAATATATTTGCATTTAGACGACTAGAGGGAAAGGAATAGTAGGAAATGAAGTCGATTGCATCGTATTCTTAGTCATCCATTAAAATGCATAACCGACAACAGCAACAAGCAGTATTTACATACTGATCAATCTAATTATATTAAGTTTTGTGCATCACGCGACGGTACGAGATAACACTCGGCTGGTGAAACCAGTTCAATTACAGCGTCAGACGAGTTAGTGGAGTACGAGGCGCTGGAACAAGTACAGGCAGGCGTGCAGCTTTATTGCTCGCAGATTTTCACGCATAATTTATGTTACGTGTTGGCTAATAATGGTCGACGAAGTTGGCTTCTTGCTTCGTTTAGCATAACAAGTGCAAATGCAATTACACGAAACTGGAGCATAACTGCTGTGCAAATGTCCACTGATGGATTAAATACCGTTCGAACAATAAGCTTTCCTACAAGCTAAACGAAGACGATTTTTAGTCTCCAACGATATATATCTAGGGGCTGATTATTGTTAAATCGGAACGTGACGTCGATGATAGAATTGAAGAAAATAATAAAATTGAAGAAGCATGACGTATTGGTAATCGAAGTTAACGAAGCGATGGTTTCAATCAGGTTTTACGCTACGTGTTAGAAAGCTTGAAAAACATGGTATGTTTTTGATTTCACATACTACAACTGTCAGCGATAATTTGCTACCAATAAGTATTCTATAAAATATAAGTATGAGAATTCCAGAAGGTTAGTTACATACAATACTGCAGTATACATGTACGTCCTGTAAACTTAGAACTTCGTTAGTTGCGTAATTTAAGCCGCTGGATAAATTTTCTGTGAGCGTTATTCAACACCTCCCTCCAAGCCGTGTTAAAATCTCATCAAGTTACTCCATCTCGCTGGATGCAGATTGCAGAATAGATTTAAATATCTAAATGCAGTATCATTAAACATTTAAATGTATTTCCCCTCGTTGATTGTTTTCTTTCTTTTATTATTTGCAAAGCCAATACAATCAATGATGCCTTCAATCCAATTGTGCCAATATTCACTAAAGAAATGACGCATGACAATGCATGTGTGCAATGTTCTGTGTGATCAGGGAAACTGCACTTGCTTGCATTTGGCTTGCATAGAAATGTTTTTCAGATTCTCATGCTCATTGCAATATACCTAATAGATGTTTTAAATGACTTACTACTCTCGGTATGCGTTATATAAACTAAGAAGTATAACACAATGAATGATGATATTAATTCAACAAAAGATGCGCTACTTTACTTCATTATGCATCTTACATATTATACAATATGATGCCATGATGTAACCTTTCTTTGACAGGATCATTATATATTATTGGATGGATATCATGATATAAAACGGAAATAATGTTGACTAATAGTCGACACGCCTACACGCGGCTCAATTCATCACGTCTTCAGTAACCTATCGTCGCATCGTTACTACCGCAACGAGCCCAACATTTCAAATAGTATGCTATGTCGGTCAGTCATCAGATGATGAAATATATATGGCTCTTATTGCCTTGTCACTCACCATTTTGATGTTACAGTATCGCGTAATTACTTCCTATCATAGTTTGGTATTGTTGATGGTTTAGAAATTAGCAATTATTTCGATTTGTCAATATTGTTGCTACAGATACACTGAATTGTTACCAATGAAACATAATTGTGGAACATTATTATTACTAACTATTAAGAAGCATGAATTTCTGTACCATATAATATATTGTTTTACTTAACCGGGAGGTTAAAAGCTCCTGTACGTTTTATTGGCTCGTTTCCTGCGTCTACACTCAAATGCCGCTCGGTCTGTTCCTCATTAATAAACAATGTCGTGCATCAAAGAGGTAATTCTGAGGATCGTTTAATTTTAACGTATACAAACACTACTTATAGACAACATTGTAATATTTTAGATCTTACAGGAACTCCGGTGCGGTTAAGATATAAAAAAAGTTCCAATGTTAGTATATCGTGACCTCATAAATTTTTACTTCCTTGACTGACTCCCCAAGTCTTTTAAACTCTTGGGCCGCTCGAACGGCATGACGTCAGCTCTCGGTTCGGAGATCTTTTATTTCTAAAGCCATTAAAACGTGGGTTGATTTTGTATCCTACGCGAGGTGACGCCGCGTCACAACACTCGTCGTGAGGATCGGATGTTTGCAGTTTTGCATTACAAATAAAATGTGCTTGTGTTGTGTGTTCATCGTTAGCTACCATCGGGTCACTGGCTGCTTGTCAATTGTGTTCGACATTGTCAATTCAACTCATTGCTTCGATTGCTGTGGTAATAGTGTTAGTGCACACTTTGAACGTCGCAACAGACGTCTCGTGATACGTTGCGGTTTGATTGAATTTCAATTGCGTCGAGGCCATTCTAGTGACTCGCCTACCTATTTTGCTGGATATAAATGATTTTACAAAATAAAATTATGTTAGCGAACGTGCACGCAGTCATGCAACGTTCCTTTCTATGTCAGTTATAGATGCGATTATACGTTTAGAACCGTGTTGTATTCAATTAGCTGTATTGAATATTTAGCATTTCTACAAGACTTGATTGTTGATCACAGATTCCGATCACAAAGGAATCCATGCATCGAGTGTCTTCAAACATGTGCATTTATGAATTTTAAATCATTCATTGCTTTTTTGTATACGCCACTGGGTATCCAAATAGGTAGCCAGTGCAAGTTGCGTATGATACCTACTGCTAAAAATAATTTGCAGCTTTCAGAATAACACCAGAGGCTGTTTTCGATTAAAAATCATCTTAACCGGTTGGACGGCATTCAATGACATTTACATTATGTTAACAAACTGGACGAGTCAACTTTGCCACTGGGACGTAAAAAGAAAGTTACGGTCGAGCGATGGCTGGCTGACTTTATGTTCTACACACCCCTCGCTGTTATAATTTCTTTCACCTAAAGTGCACTTGCAGAGTTTAATCACTCCCATAAACTTCTTTGGAAGAGTTAGAGTAAAAGTCTGGACTGTAGGCGGAATTGTATCTCTCGAGTCGCCAAATTTGAGATAATGGTCTTGACTTCCTTAAAAGCAATCACTAAAGCAATTAAAGATTAATTAACATCTTTCATTATAGTTTACACCTACAATATTTGTTCATGTTTTATGGTGGTATCTGTTTTTGTTACCTTTAAAGGAGACTGATAAAAGTTGTAAAGTAAAAAAGGCAGTGATAATTTTCTTTAATTATACAAACATCAGTTTATAAGTGGGCGATGGCGACAATTTAGGAAATTAATAATTATCAAGTCAGTTTTGAAAAGTCATCACGTATATTTGTAGCAAGTTGTTTGAACGTTTTTAGTGTTCAATTCAAATACTTGGAATTAGACTTTTAGAAATACAGTCGGCTCGTCTAAGGTCCGCGGGGACCTTTATAATAATAAAAATCTATTGTTATTTTGTAACCTCAAAGGAAAAACTGGTCATGTAATTTTTTTATACTCCTAAGGTAGCAAACAAGCAAAAAATCATGATGTCATGTCTAATTCGTTATTTTGTATTAATTATATTCCTAAGGTTTTCGAAAATTTGCTTAAAAATTGCTGCCCCACATCGTTATAGTTAACTAGCTGTCCCCCGCGGTTTCACCCGCGTTCCTGGAATAAAATGTAGCCTATGTCCTGCTCCATACCATAGGCTATAAGTATACATGCCAAATTTCATCGCTATCGGTTCAGCGGCTTAGGCGCGAAAGCATAACAAACAAACAAACAGATTTACTTTCGCATTTATAATATATTTTGTTCTTGTGTTCTTTATATATAGCACTTGGACTACGTTACACTATTATAACTATCACTACACTAACTCAAATGGTTTAGTTCTTTTGAGGCATCTCACTATGTCTGTGTGATCGAGGAGCTGGATTGCCTCAACGTTCACATGATGATGAAGCCGGTTGTGGTGAGCTTCTGCATATTTTTTAATCACTGTCTGTACGAACTCTACTTTTAGGTCCCGATGGGAGTCGACATTTCTGATGTACCATTCACTATTTCCCTCAGTACCTTGTTCTGGAAGCGTTGGATGATCAAAGTATTGCTCTGTTTGGTGCAGCCCCATAGCTATACAGGTTGTTGTTTTGGTCAGCGACGAGCGACTCAGGGTCGATAATACAACTGATACTGGTGCTAAAAAATATATAAAAAAATACTTTATTTTTTTATAATAATAATAATTTAAATAATATTATTTTGAAAATCATGTAATAAGCTAAAATATAGACGTAATAACTCAACGGGAGTGCGAGGGGGTAAAGGGGTGGGGTGATGGCGGCTTGTGCCTAGTTCTAGTCAGTGCACGTGGCTAGTGACCATACTTTGCGGTAATTTTATTTCAAATTGAATAAGGTATTTCTCAACGCATTTACAGTATTTAATGGAATTAAGTCCATATTTGGAAAATGTATTTTTTGTACTACCGCTCCTGGGTCGCTTGTCGCTGACCAAAACAACACCCTGTATACCATAAGTCCATACTGGCATAAGGACTTGTTTGTAAAATACAAGTTTATTGTGTATTGACAGCTTAGAGTGTTAGAAATAAATCTCGAAAAAAAAAAGGTTTATACAGGAATAAAATAAAAATGCACTTTTTTCAGGAATAAAACCTTGCGGGTCCTGTAACCGCTTTCATTCATGTCGGATCAATAGATACACTAATCTGTTACACTATGAACCATGAACTGTAGTAAACCAAGGTTGCATCTCGGGCAAATGATAAGTTCATCATCATCATCATCATCATCATCAGCCTATAATGTCCCACTGCTGAGCACAGGCCTCCTTTCACAAGTGAAGGTGAAAGGGAATGGGCAATACTCCACCACGCATGCCCACTGCGGATCGGTGGAGGTAGGCTAGTGGTCAACCTACTGTTGGAATTTTTCAAGCCGCCTAGGAGGCATCCAACTAGCTTAACGACTATCACAATTAAGTGATAACCGGGACCAACGGCTTTACGTGCCTTCCGAAGCACGGAAACGCTCGATATGAAATACCACTAGGCGGTCACCCATCCAGGTACCGACCACGACAGGCGTAGCTTAACTTTGCCGATCGATTAAGAACGGCTAATCATGCTACACCACGAGTGCTTCATAATAATAAGTAATAATGATAAGTTAAAGTCATTAATCATCTTCGTGTTCAGAATTTAAATCATTTCATGCAGCTGTTATTCGTTTAAAATTTACATCGTTTTATGTGCTTGATTCTATTTATCTGTGTGCACTTGTTAGCTGGACAACATATTCACGACAAAATTATGCGAATTACCCACAGAATGGACAATATGCAGAATAACAATCTAGCGGTTTATTGAAGTTTCTCCTTGGACTTAAAATATTATAATGGCCCTGATTCTGTTGTTCACAACTAAACTAATTTTAATGTCACTATGTCTCTTTCCAACAAAGAACATAAGAAAAGGATGTAAGAAATTGAGTCCTGTCAAATTAGTCCAATGCTTGTTTTCAATATAAATTTAGTCGCCATCTATCGCGGTTACGCCTAAATACACGCAAAATAAGACGGCAAAGATTAATTTGACAACTTAAAATATGTTCTATCCTTTTTCAATCATATTCGTAAGAAAGAGATGAGATGTGACTAAAATTAGTTTAGTGCGATTTACAACAGAATCGGCACCATTATCACTGTTTGAATACGTAGCTTTGTTTATATAAAAATATATGTATAGATTATATTATCTGGTGAAAGGTAAACGTACAAATAACATAGTGTTTCCCTGTAACAATTTTTTATTTAAATTGTGGATTTTTCTCGTTGATTTTTTTATGTAATGGGGAATTCACTAACTATGTGCAATTTATTGTTGCTAAGCTTGTTTTTTCAATTTTGGAAGTTGCGGGTAAATGCCCTAATTGCAAACAGTCGCAGTCAGAATATGGTTTGTAATAAAGGTTTGACGTCAGAAATATGATTGTCAAACACTGTGTACTCAAATGTAATTAAATAAATATGTGTTGCGTCTTTCTTTGCCACGCCATTGAATGAAAACTGTGATGGCACATTTTCACCACACAATATAATTTTTTATTCAAGTATCTTGTTAGCAATTACAAATATTTACCTGAGCTATGTCTTTATCAGTCAATGCTATGTTATGTTATCTTACCTCTAACTAGTATTAATAGCATTTATTGTAACAATAGGTTTGCTTGCTTTCATATGAAACCGCAGCTTTAAATAAAGTGAACGTTTAAGTTGCATTGTTACAAACTTTTCTGGCGCATTCAGCGTTACCTAGACAAAGTGCAATAAACCACAGTCGTGCATATACAACTATTGTATACGAGGAGGCACGTCTAGTCTTCGCAAAACGTGACGTGAGCCGGCCTTGGCGGTCGGACTACGTTCGGTATATCCCGTCGACAACGCTCGGATATTATACCCATCTCTTTCACACTCAATGACTGTTCTGCTCCACCCGTCTCGAATTTCCACAGCTAACATTCGAGGAAACTGACTCGGTTGCGGTCCAAGATATCAAAACATTACGCTTTATTACATGCCTCTAAGGTGCATTTCCGAATAACCAACTCGAGCCGGTTGTGTACCTGCAACTACGATACGATATACTATAGCTCTTTCTCTTTTTCTCGAGCCCGCACAGCTGCCTCCATCCAGTATGGTAAAAGCGTTGAAGAGATACGGACTGTTACGTAGTTTTGACGTACAACCTGCTGACGAATATATCGAAAAACGACGTGATCCGATACGAATTTATGTAACAACTTCTAATTCCAATTCTGTTAGTGCCTCTAGTGATACTGTTATCAATAGTTATTAGTATAAAAAAACGTCAATAATTTGCAACTTTATCAAATTGGAAACATAACGACACGATTGATAGAAAATTATTCCTATTGTTTCCAAAACATACGTTTCTGACGTCATATTGCCAATAAGTGTAGTGACTGTATCGCTATGTAGAAAACAGGGAGCGGTAACAATTACTAGTGAGTGCGTGTGTTGGATACGGCCCAGTGGTTAGCCGGGCCCCTGTCTAGTGTCCCCAGTGTTCAGTTGCAGTTCGCGGTAACAGTTGGAACGAGAAACTAGTGACTGATGGAATATAGTGGTGCTAAGATTGTGGTTAAGAGAGGGCGTCATGCGGGCCCGCGGGGTTGCGACTAGTGTCCACAAACACCGGCAAAACGGCGGCAACGGAGACAGCTACGGTACTCGCACCACAGGTTCGCCTTCCTCATACTATCACACTTAATAATATAAATGATTATATACCCATGTCTCGTTTTCTATCTTTTGAATAATTGCCCCTCCTATTGTAACAACGTGGTACAGTCGTGAATATACAAGCGATTAATGGACAAGTTTCCAAGGCAAATTGTGAAGGGATTAAGCATTAAGCAATTGAATTGATAATGCACATGGCGGGTGTAAGACTCGAATTGACAGTTTTATTACATTCTCGTGTAAATACAATCGGTACTGTCTTATTCTGCTTATGAAAGTCGTGTCCGAACGTGGACGTTATCTTAGCAAATACGATAAGCTAGCTGACCACTCCGATTGTTGTTCTTAATATTTGTCACTGAGGATCGGAAGTGTTTTGAAAGATCTCTCCGACAAACAACATTAGATTCAAGTATACAACAACAATGCTGAAGTTGTACTGTAGAAGTGAACAAGGCTCCTGTATATGGTTATAGATAAGCTAAGCATGGAACATGAGCATGACTCACTGTAGAAAGTGTAATCAAAATTGTAGCAAGGCTTGCACAAACAGACACGAAGGAGTCGTCGAATGGTACTTGAAGACGTTTAAGAATAACGAAATTACATTGCACGTCTATAAATATTCTTATCTGTGGCGTAAATGATTATTTGATAACAATAAAATATCTGAAATACTTGCTGTATAAGGAAAGGAGACTTCATAAATACACATAAACACGTGATATGATATGTAGCATAATAATAAATACAACTATAAGTATTTTCTCCATTGTTAAAACGCTACAGCACCAACGAATATACAGGGGTACATTGGTAAACTAACAACCTTGCAGGACTGTATTACTAAAATCATAAACAACATCTTTTGTTGTTAAAACACCCGATACATAAGATTATTGTAGTAAGATACGTTTTGCACGTATGTCCTGCCAGTTAACTTGTTGGGTATTCATTTGATATCTAAGTTATTGACTATTATTACATTCATTCATGCAAAAATATAGCTCGTTAAAGATGACTCGAAATTCTAGACAATCTGGCTAACATATTCGCCAATTTATCAGTTTGTTAGCCCGTACGGTCCATATGTTATACCATTTAACACGCACATAGGTCTCAAATATTCATCCTTGACATGTCGACATAGTTCTTTTAAAAGGTCAACCACCTGCTTTTTGTCTAATACTTTTGGTACCATCGATCGTTCGTTTGTACCACCCGGTAATTTTCAACTGACCTTTTACAGAAACTGTTTACCTTACTTATTCAGCAGATAACTCATTGTTTGATAAATTGCATAAGCCCTACTATTTAGGTTAAGCATAATGCTAGTTGAAAAACTTTTAGTATTGTTTTGTGGAGTTTCGCAAATGTTGGAGTAAAATATTCTTGTATACCTACTGTTTCATGAATATCCATTGAAAATATTACTCTTTTATGAAATAACTACAATGCAAAAATAAAGAAATTGGACGGAAAAGATCTCATGTAGAACTAAATTACCTACATGCTTCTGGCAACCGAAAACAATCTTATATTATCATCTGCCTGCCCGGTTCCCAATAATTTAGGGTCAGCGCAATATGTAAGCTTCTTCCATTCGTCTCTTCTATCCGTCATACCAGCATTCACTCCATTCTTACCCATATCATCTTTCACACAAGCCATCCATCTCTCTTTTGGCATTCCTCTTTCCTTATTTAAATGTAACTTTATCGCCATATAAAGCTGATGAATCAACAATAATATTCACTAAATCAAATTTAGGATATATTTATCTACTAATCTCGATTTTTAGTGGATCTGTCATAAATCTTTCTATTGATGACATATTGGGGACAGACGGTCACAACAAAAAAAATCCACGTCGAACAGTTTTTTATCTGTCTTCAGAAGACAAACCAGTATATTTTTAAATGACGTATCGCGTATAGATTAGATATGACTGCTCAAGTGTTTTCAAAACAAAGACCATTGTTAACATACCTACGGGTGCTGTATCAAATAAATACTATTTATTTGGATATCAAAATGAAAAGTCCCTTTGTTTATAAAATTCTATACATGAATGGGCAATACATGAAGTTGTTGATTTACTCTCTTCTGTGCTAAATGAATGAAGAATATTATTGTCAGTGTTATAATATATGTAACGAAGATTAACTGTTGTCAGAGCCGTTCTCATCCGCCGAAGTAGCGGCTCCACCTTTTCCTTTATTCTTTGTTTTGTGTGGCAGGTGGGCGCCATAACAAAATAAACAATTTCCGGTGAACGAGTTTAAAATACATCAATTGTGGGACAAACTGCGCACTCGGTGGCTGCAGGCTATCGAAGATATACCTAAATACTGCGAAAATAAATGGGTCTTTCAAAAAAGACTCCACTAGTTTGAATAGCTGGTTATCGGATTTGCATTTTTTATTAAAGGTACCAAATTAACCCAAATGGAGCATCGTGCATAATTTAATTGCCCTTTAATATCGATTGCAGGTGTCCTTGGGTAATCAATTTTTTCCTATACCAGTTTAACCTCCGTTTTGTGAAGTAAAGCCGTTATTTTTATCGTGAAGTAAAAATCGAGAGCACAGTCCGGCCAGTTAGTTTCACTTGCACAGACTTTTTTACCCAAATCGAATTTGCAAGTAGCGGTACCCAACTCCATAGTTTGCCCGTTTTTATGTATTCAATATATTTAATAATTTACGTGCCTTACACAGCTTTCGATTTCATAGTTATAAGACTCTTTTGTCAAATTAGTAATGGTTCTGATTTTTAATACAGTAAGTACTTATAGAAAACTGCATCAGACCAGTGTACTCTTCGAACGTGGTTTAAAAACTCCTTTACGTTTTTATCAAATCGATTAGTAGTGACGCGAATGTATATTTATTATGGTAACATTTCATAAATATTATGCACATGCCGTTTTATTATGCAATCGACTAAATCAGAAACAAAGGCACGTGGAACCTTACCCGTGCCGCTTTGATCGCGATAAGGAATCGCGAAACGTGATCGATTATCCGTGAGTTAATGTACTCTCGAAATTATATCGACATATAGAAGAAATGGGGCGAAGTTTCTTTTAAAAATATATTGTCACGTGTCATTTCCTTCTTCCGAAGCAGATCAGAATATCGGTGGTGACTGGTGATGGAAGATCTTTTAGAGTAAGAATATACAATTTTTTTGTGCGTGGTTAAAGAGTTTTGTTTCCTAAAACTCTCTAACCACGCTTAAATTATTTTAACGGTTGTATGTAAACTGGTTTATTCATACATCGATAGTCTTACTTATGCTATGTCTTATGCTATACTTGATTTAGTATACAACTATGACGAAGCACTTTATTCATTCGCCTGTCGACCAACACTCACTATTACATTTCAATTGAATATACTTATATAGATGTAGTATTTAAAGCTATCAATCAGCATTTTTGTTGTAAGAATGACGCACGCTACATTCGTTTTCTGAAACCATATAATCTGACATGAAGACTTAAATGTCAGTGCTTAAAAACGAATTAACTAACAATAAGAGTTCGCAATGTCCGCATGTGGAGTTCGAATGCCATATATGCAGGTAAATAGTGCTAATGTGATCAGGATCCCAGATTTGTTAGCGTTGTTGTTTTGCAGAGGCGTTTATCGCGAGAAACGACCTTGTGCTGTCTGACATTGGGTGGGTGCGTCGATTTCGAATCTTAGTTCCCCACCGAGACCTTTGCGCCCGCGCATTTACAAACTTATAGCTTGAACGTTCACTATTTTTGTATTTTAAATGCAAACTGTTTTGCACTCTGCCTGCTCAACCCTGTGTCTGATAAGAAACGCAACTATGCTCTCAAAAGACTTCAACGAATACTTGTAAAATTATCATAAAAATTTCGACGCTGCTTTTATGGTATGGTTCTGGTTCTTTGAGTCAATGTATTTCTTCTACATTGCACAAGCGGCGAGCTCTCTTACGGCTCCTACCTTATTTGATGTGCAGAGCCGGGTTCCGTTTTGAGTGCTCAGCGCGCGTAACGCGGTTGGTGTTTGTTTCAACGGCGCTTTCTATCTGCTATCTCAAGATCGGCACCTCTTTCGTCTCGGTAGCCAATGCCAGCACGATTAGGATCCAGCCGATTAAATTCTACAAAGCAAATAATTCGATTAAACGCCTCGTTCGTCGCTTACACACTGTCCCTTTCTAGGTCAGCTGCTGTTGACGTTATCTCGTTTTATCCGGCTCGAGCTCTAGAGAGCTGTTCCTGAGCTCTGGGTGGCTCCATTTAAATTAAAAAGCCTCTATGGTTCGGGGTTGTATGTCTTGATCGATGAAGTCGCGTTACTTGGCATCTATTTTCATGTTCCAGGCTAATGCTAGCAACCGCATGCGAAGTGCTGCGGTTGTTTGCCATCTACGGTGCATTCATCTCGAACGGACGTCGACCTGACATTTTCTAAGATTTATGAAATCAAACTCAGTTTCAGATGATGTGATTGCGACCATAAACTCTCACGATATTTACCGGTATTACCATAATTGAAAGATTATATTATATACAATCATTCACTCAAAAAGAGCACGGTATAGAAAATTATAATAGTTGCTATTCTATAGAATTTATCAATAAGAAGCAAATTTGATCCCTGCGGGTATTCAATTATGTCACTCAATAAGGCACCAGTCACGAAGAATTCACGCTTGGACATAAATAGAAAGTGTCAAATGCTTGCAGTTGTTCGCCGTGCTGAATACTTGACGAACTGGTTTATGTGCCTTCCTAATTATGTCTTGTTAGCGAGAATTTTTCAAAGTAAACATACTATTACTTACCGTTGAACTCGAAGCATTGCATGTTTGCATTCTGTACTGTAAGTATTGTAAGTGCATCATCTTTATTGAGACACGTTATAAATATTTTCAAGGAACTCAAGGTTCTGGTTATGAAATTTGGCGTAAGGTCAGCCGGCCGCTAGGCTGTCGGTTAAATGTGATTGTTGCGAAGCGAATATACCTTACATTCAACCTCACGTGATATTAAAGCCAATAATGTTATAAATTATGCATTTCCGGCCTGGTATTAAGTAATGGTATTGTACGTGTAGATAAATAAAATAATTTCCGTCGTGAAGGGAGAATTGATTGGACTTTTGTGGACGGGTCACGTTCCAATGCACTAGACGAGGATACCGTTCATGCAGAACGACCGGCCACAGCGGTAATAGAGACTTTAGTCTGGGGCACCCACTGATATATCTTCTCGATAATACTGTTATATTATTAAATTGCAGGAATTTATCGCCAGTTACCGTACACAAAGCTCGTTTAGATAGAATGATGGGTGATACCGAATTAAAACAAATAGAACTAAAAAAGAGAGATGTATTTGTGTTAAACACACAATAACAGTAAGTATCTTGTAAAACTTATTTTCACTTACTTTTTCCATTTGAATATACCAATAAGCCATTTTAAATTCAATACCTTCAGTTGTTTCCAATGATATTATAATAGAGATATGCTACCCTCATACTAAGCGGCGTTCAGTTATTGTTGAATTAGGCGAATGCGATAGATAATACGGAACGTATGGTACAGAAAGAGATAGCTATATGTAGCCGCCAAGCAAAATTACGACAATTGTCTGAATTTGTCTGCAACAATTAGCGTGCGTTAATGCGATATCTACCTCTTTTTATTATAATATCATTGGTTGTTTCAGTGTTTTTAACCATACCAATGATTGCAGTATTGTTTGCATATGTGGCTGATATGTTTACATGGTTATTATTAACAATGCAAGTTCATGGAATAGCACGACATTGCTATGACACTTATACGATGTGTTTGTTACGATTCCTGTTACTACTTTCATGCTTCAATTACTTACGTATTTTATTGCGTCTCTATATGATTTATCAATGACATTTAATGAAATCAAAGTTTGATTACTATCCTTTCGATTTCTTTCTTCCCATCAATCATTAATAAGATCTGTAGGAGACACATGCAGACATTGATTGGATGGCTCATTAACTGATCTGCAATCTGCTTTGTACAGTTGCAATATGTAAATTAATAGCTGACACACGATGTATCAAATCTTGAATGTTCTTATTGCATTTTATCGTCATTTATTTTTATGTTGTTTTATTATGACTGTCTATCAATTTCTTTTATTTAATAAGCATATTGTTGAACAGATTTAGCCCAGTAGTGTCGTAATAAACGAATGCTGCGTCAAAGGTCCTACAATGAGCTGGAGCTTACTGTAAAGGGAACCATCATTAGGTATCATAGCACGGTGGTAGGATATTCGTAGTAACCGTTTAGCCAGCTGGCTACCACCCTCATGTTGAAAATATGTCGCCAAGCACCTACTTATATGAACACACTATTTGGGTACTTTGTTCAGGCAACTGTACTTGACAGCCATGATTCTGCTGTTTACAACTAAACTAAATTTAGTCTTAATATATCTCTTTCTAACAAAGAACATAAGAAAAGGATGTAAGAAATTTAGTCCTGTCAAATTAGTCCACTGCTTGTTTTCGGAGATACTAATTTGATAGCTTTAAATATGTTCTATCCTTTTTCAATAATGTTTGTAAGAAAGAGATGTGATGTGACTAAAATTAGTTTAGTGCGATTTACAACAGAATCGGCACCATTATCTTATAAACTTTATGTCCTTCAGCAGATGATTATAGATCAGATGTTATCCACATTTAAAAATATTCTCAAGTCTCAAGCGCAAGTGGCTTTCTATCGGACTCAAGGATTTTTCGCTTTACCTTGATAGTTTCACCGTTATGTGTTTAAAACTCAAGTATTTAACTCCATCGGTTGTCGATTTTGCGGAAAACGTTGCCAAATTCCAGTCGGAGCCACTTCACATTACTATAATCTTTTGACTCGGCTACATTGAGTCACGTAGGTACTGTCTTATGAAACTGCTACATATTGCATGACAATGAAAAAGTTATGTTGTCACATACTTTGCCATTATTGAAGAGAATAGCAAATGGAATGCATACTGTTAAAGGTGTTACGTAAATTATCGAGTAATAGAAGTGCTAGATAAGTTTTTCCGTATATTTTGCAAACGTATTGAGTATTGACACTTCGGTAATTAAAAACTTATATGTAAGCTATTTTTTATTTTATTTCATGCTATTGGGTTTCGTTATAATTGATACCACTTGCAATTTTATTACCCAACTTTCAGCAGGTAATTATTATCTACCTACAGTGATATTCTTGTAAGCTACTGTTATGAATTCATCTTACGACATTATTAATATTATCTTATCTATGCCTAGTATCTATCTATCAGTTTGGTACATTGAATTGCTAGATTTTATGAGAGCATTTTAGTCCTTCCAGAGATTCCCAATCTTTTTTTTCTCCTAGACCACTTTAAAAATTTGCTGGTTTCGGTGGACCCTCTGCTGCTACGTTTCTACCATATTCTCAAAACTCGTCAAAAAATGTGAAGATTAGGTCTAACGTAGACCCCTGTCGAATCTCCCATGGACCCTTGGGGTTCCGCCTGAACCACTTTGGGAACCACTGGTTAAGACTGACATTTGCTCACATTGGCGTGAAGCAGTAATATCGGCTCTTTAGAACATAAACTTGTCCAAGAACTTGGAAATGGAAAAACCTACTAATTACTTAAGGGTAGTATGTAGGCTAGATCGCGCGCCAAAACCAGCATTCATTTGTTACTTTGCAGTTGTGTTACAGGCACGCACACATGCATCAAATTCAAACTTGACGTTGCGTCAAGTTAGGTACGTACCGCATAACATGGTACCAGCCGATAAAATTCCAATATTATTAAGTAACATTATATTTAATTTTCTATTTAAATACCTTTTCTAGTGGCTTATTTAAATAAGCGCAACCAAAGTTTACATAATTATTATGCAGAATGGATTCACTACTTATAAGCAAAGGAAATTCAGTGCTATGCCTTATATTAGTACTTTGGGGGTACTTACGTTAACGTTTTTTGAAGAAGTAGGTACTAATCCATAGTAACTCTGTTTGTTTAATAAGTAATCATAATAAATAGTAATAAGTTTAGTCATAAATAATAATTAAATAAAATAAACATCCTGGGACATTCCTCACATACGGTCATCTTATCCCAAACTAAGCTGAGCTTGTACTATGGAAACCTTTTTGTTTGTTAATACATAATTACACCCAGACTCAGGACATACAGACATGTTCATGCACACAAATGCATATCCTGGGTGGAAATCAAACCCACGACCAGCACCGCTATAGGTGGAATCATAATCAACTGCACCCACTGGCCCATTTGTTTGTTACGCTTTCACGCCTAAACCACTGAACCCATCGCATTGAGATTTGGCAATCAGATACCTATGGTATAGAGAAGGGTATAGGCTACTTTTATCAAGAGAACGCGGGTGAATCCACGGGGTACAACTAGTATCATATAAAAAGGTAAAGTTTGTAAGTTGCATGTACGAGGCTTTGAAATTACTAATCCGATTCTGAACATTCTTTCACTAATAAGATAAGATAAATATGCTTTATTTGTACACCATATAATAGAAGACGAAACAATACAAAAAAGAAGAAGTGATACAAAATAAGCGGTCTTATCGCTTAAGCGATTTCTTTTAGACAACCTTTGGGTAACAGGATATATGAGAATATGAAAGGTTTAACACATAAGAATACACTTTCATAACGTGAAAATAACAGCTCTAGAAAAATACAAAGAAAGGCAGGAAATGAGGAAGTTTATAGCGTGTGATAGCGTGAAATAACAAGAGATTTAAAAGAGTCTAACGTCGGGGCCCGTCTTATAGTCTGAGGGAGAGAGTTTCAGAGACGTACAGCTTGGATAGTAAAAGATTGGGAATAAGAGTGAGAAGTGTGACTGGGAGTTTGGAAGTTAAGTTCCATGGGACTATGAAGAAGATGATGTTGAGGTGTAGTACTCGAAGCGTTCCTTGAGATAGCGAGGGGCTTTAGGATTAAATAAAACAATGCATAAGAGTGGCAATTTGTGTGTATTCCGCCGAAGGCGGATAGGAAGCCACTTGAGTTGTAATAGGAAGCTACATTATCCTCAAATGCTATAGGCTAATTTTCAATATATTTGCAATATAAATATCTTGTAGTACAGTGCCTAATTAAGCCAGTGCGAGGCCCTTAGCAAATGTTATCAAGGACCTTCGGCTCAGGTTATCTACTTTAATGGTTTATGTGCGAATCTAGCTTTCAGATTAAAAGAGATGGTTGTACAGAGACGTTTCACGACTTCATTACTCTTTTAAAAGATTTGGAAGCCATTCTATATTATGTTATTTTATTTTATTATTATGTTATTTTTATATTATTATACTATTGGCCATGCAGCGGTTCTATCCCTTACTTTGTATAATTATTAGCTTACGCGAACGCAGGCCATTTAACGTGGGCCGTAGCCATTTATCCTGCAATGGCCAATTCAGTACTGGATACTTCATAATTAGCTAACGAACATTTGTTAAATTCGGTATAGCGGCGACTGATAGGGAGTTCTGGGAGCACCCCCGCAACCCGCTACGACTCGTTCGATGATTTTTTTAGTATTTCATATGCAATTATTCCGCAGGGTTTCAAAACAGCAGCTTTCCGCAGGGTAAAACAACGTTAAACTGTCGCTTCGGAAATGCCCTGTATGAGGAGAAGAAGCGACGCAACAAACTCCTCACGGGCCCAATGTGTTTATTGTCGTAATATTACAATTAAATAATCACTTCACTGCACTTAACACATGTATAGTCTTAATTATAGGCATCAGAACCGGGTCTAACAATTATTGCACTGAGATGTGTACAGCTCGAGCGCTTGTGATAAACTAACTGATAAATAATGAGGCTCAACACTAATTAAACCAGGACAAAATGCTCATCCATGATCAGATTAAAATCACGGAACTTCATACACCCAGCAGGATAGGAAACCAAAAAAAATACTTTCGGGAACACAAAAAGATATGTTATCCTGGATGTTTCTCATCCCATTAACCAAGATACTTATGTTGTCAAACACACATCTGATAGAATTAGGGAATGCAAACCGGTTTCACCGAAAATCGAAAAACCGGTTATTCGATACGGTTTTGACCAACAAAAAAACCGGTTTAACTTATACCAAAACCGGTTTTTCGATTTTTTTCGGTTTTTCTTTCAATGTTTGGTAAAACTTAAAAAGCAAGATTAGCCGCCGTTTTGTTAGCTGAGTGCAATGCAGTGAGTATTTTTGTGATGAACTGAAGTGTGTTGATGTGTAGTGTGTTGAGCTGGTAAGAAAATAACTTAAAATAATGATTGTTTTTATGATAGATATAAAATATGTTAAACTTTTTTTTACAATACTAAGGCAGCAAACAAGCGTACGGCCCGCCTGATGATAACCAGTTACCGTAGCCTATGGACGCTTGCAACTTAACGGTTATCACTCGCACGTTAACAACCCTCAACCTTTTTGAAGCGGGGAGCTCATTCCACAGCCTGAATGTCCACTTTGTGGAATGTGGAAGCTTTTTTGAAACCGCACAGTACGAGAACATTTTGGTTCCAATGTGTGAGGATGGACTCCCCATCGGTGACTACGATGGAACAAGGTAACTGGGCATCAGGTCAAACAATTCTTCGGAACACTGTCCGATGGAAAAGCGGTAGAACACACAGAAGAAGGCAGTCTCTCCTCAGACAGGGGCTTTAAAACACTTGTGAGCTCGGGATAGTCGACAATTCTAACGGCACGTTGCTGAACTGAGTCTTAATACCCAAGCTGGTATCCACGTGCCCACAGAAGATAGCATTACTCTTTTTGGGCCGGTCTTGCGACTTATATAGCAGTCTTTGTCTCGATAAGAAGTACTGTTTCGCTCTATTAATCACACCGAGTTTTTTGGAGACCTTGTATAGGACTTTGGAACAGAGCGTCTCTACAAATATTATCGAGAAGGATCCCAATGCTTTTCGTGATGTTAAGGGACATGTTCTAGAAATGAGGAGCCACAGCAAAT
This sequence comes from Polyploca ridens, assembly GCA_951394255.1. Taxonomy (NCBI): domain Eukaryota; kingdom Metazoa; phylum Arthropoda; class Insecta; order Lepidoptera; family Drepanidae; genus Polyploca; species Polyploca ridens. Next base: position 13,372,621 of record OX596251.1, read on the forward strand.
GGACTGTTCTCAACGGTGAATGCCCGGCTTCTTCAACGGCGTGCGTACGTGTGACTTAGTGGGGTTGCAATGGACTAGGTTTAGTCGACCCCTGTAAGATCGGACGTGAGGCGACGGCGGTCTGCTTCCACTGCGGTGGGAGCGACCAGGATTCCGCATCGCACACGCTTGCAGTGTGCCCTGCGTGGGAACCTGAGCGGCGGATCCTGGTCGGCTTGATCGGGCGGAATCTCTCCCTGCCAGCAGTCGTGTCGGCGATGCTGAGCGGGGATACAGCGTGGAGGGCCGTAGCCTCCTTCTGTGAGACCGTAATGGTCCATAAGGAGGCTGCTGAGCGGGATCGGGAGACGGCCGATTCCGCTCCGACAGCGCCGCCGAGGCGCAGACGTGCCTCGTGGCGGCCCTCCTGCCCTGTAGGTGGGGCTTAGAATAACAGCTACGGTGTCCCCCTGCCTGTCGTAAAAGGCGACTAAACGGGGCTTTTGGGGTCGTGGGCAATCAGGGCGGGGGCTCTGTGCGCCCAGAAGCGACCCCAAGGAGGACGATGGGTCGATGTGGTCACGACTCATCGTGCGATAGCACAGCGAGGGTGCTGGGGGGAGGTCAACACTTCCCCCGGAACGAGCTATCTTAGCGCCGCGCGTGGAGGGGTGAGCAGGTACGCGTTCAACACGAGAGCCCGCCCCCCTCTATAGCGCAGATGGCGACCACCGTGGGGTTTTAGCCGGTATAAGTCCGGCATAGCCTGGCCGCTTCCCACGGGGCGGTCGGGTATCATAAGAGGATTTCCCCACGAAAAAAAAAAAAAAAAAAAAGATTTAGTCGACCCCAATCGGAGTCACTAGTTTGTGTACTCTCGATTTAAGACAAGTCCTTCACGCTTTTTCTCCAATATAGAACGAGGAATATTTGCACGGTTCGTGTAATAAGCGTCCCCTGTAATTTAATCTGCATAGCAATGAATGCTTGCAATAGACAGTATATCATTAATATTCTGGAGGATCAGTGTTGGGGATAATTCAGAGCCTTGCGGGACATAAGCAGCATTAATGTCATTCTATCGGAGCAACTACTGTCAACGAAGGCTCTTATGTATCTGCCAGACAGCAAGCTGACTGATTGGTTATTTTTTACCCGTCTGCACGACAACAAAGACTGCGTAATTTTTTTTTTATCTGTGGAAAACATTCGTATAATAAAACCATATCACGTTTTTGTGTACACGCAAGTTGCTGTGCCGCTACAATATGCCATGTTCATAATATTACGTGTGAAATTACTTGGGAACAGGACAGGTGATGATATCTTTGATGTTTCTTTTATACCCACTTCATTAACTCTATATAATAATAATAATTCCTCAGTTTGCGATTTTTAAATCTTAGGCACGGTTATTATCTATAATTCGAGCTATAGAAATAACGTGAAAAAAAAACGAGCGAACATTTAAGAAAACCGGTTTTAAAACCGGTTAACCGGTTTTTTCGTCTCATAACCGAAATAAAAACCGGTTTTCATTTTGCCACGGTTTTGCATTCCCTAGATAGAATACAGTCCCATATATTATGGCCATGTTACGGTCCTACAGTACACCAAAATCCAAACCCAGAAAACAGATATTTACTTTAAAAATCAATCGGCGCATGATATAGAATATTTTGACTACTATAATAAAAACCTTGCTGATGTTGTGCCTGAGGCAACCAAATTTACTCTTGAATAATAACGAAGAACAAGAAATATGTAAGCATATACCGAAGCTGAAATGGACAAGGAGCCTCTCAACCACAGAAGCTATACCCGTGCATGGAGGAGGTTAATCTAATGAACAACAAAGAAATAACAAAATCCAACCCAGGAACAAAAAATCAAAATAAGAAAGAAGACAAAAAAACCCCAGCACTCAACATACATCAACGCTCATCCCTCATCTATAGGCTGAACAGTCGGTCGATTGTGGTCAGCTGGTTGCGGTTAGCTGGCCGTCCTCTTCCACCCCAGAGCGTGTCACTCCTATATAACACGCACTCCTTGGTTTCTCCGTGGCTATTCCGATACAACTATTCAGGTACCAGTCATTATAAACTAAGTTAGTTACATGGTGGTTGATGTTTGAATGGTTGTATAGGACATGGGTCGGTCGTTGTACTGGCTGGGAGTAGTGCTAATCATCATCAGCATCATAATAAAATGTATTTCAAATAATAAAAACGTGTTTCTCGTATCGAACGACAAAACTTATTGAACAACATGGTATATTAGCTCTAGATATAATGTTATATATGATGCACCGGTGGCGAGATATCGAATTTTTATTAAAATGGATAAAGCTCACAATGACTTTTAGGCGTAGCAGAGTGTGACGACGAGAATTAAAAATTATAAGAATTTATATTGTAAAGATTTGCAAAGAGGCTTATTAAGTTATGCTTAATAAAATAAAACCTACAAAGAAAATATCTAGTAACAATAATAGCTTTATAGTTAAAGAATATTATATAAGAACAGTGAATTATTTACAAATGGCCGTATCCATCGATATAATTGTATTCTACTAGCATTCTACTATATATACACAGCGTTCCCAATATTCACTCGGTTCGAATTAACTGAACTGCGTTCCGATCACCTTATTTTAGTGTGCCTTCGACATTCATGCATTGTGGGCCCGTACGGAGTGGCATTAATAATACAAGAAATCAAAGTCAAGTTAACTTATTTGTTTTTCAAGTGAATAAATAGGTAATAATATCGTAATATCACAATAGAAAAAATATTTCTTCATTTAAATGCCACGACTGTGGTGTAAATTCTATATGAACGACACGTTGAACGAAAGGCGTAGGCGCTATGAAATTCATTGGCGCTTAAGATGTTTTTAATCCCGCTGTCATCAAGCTCGACGGATTTTTTGTTCGGATTTTTTGAAATCTAATAAAATACATATATTATATCGATGGCCGTATCCTAACCGCCGCACGATTAAAAATATAATCTTATTTATATTGTATTAATAAGACTAGTCTATCTATAAGCAAGTAACAAAATAAGCAATCAATGCCTGAGAGGGAGAACAAGGAAAATATTTTGGCATACGGGACATTTTCAAAAAGACTAAGGACGTATCAACCAATCATGAAATTGATACCGATTACCATAAGAACAATACATTTATCAAAATGTCCATGGTGTATTTCATAACTCTAATAATGTAAAAAATAAAAATGCACTTATTATGTTCTTTTTGACAAGCGCATGTATACAGATATATGGATGACGTAATTTCCGGTGTCAATAAAAAGCGACGTGGTGTCACCTTGGGACACTGGGGGGAACTGAATATTTTCGCGATTGCGTCTTGTATATAAAGCTTCACTTGACATTACATAGAAAAATGTATGGACAAATGGCGTCGCAAAATTGATGCTTATTAATAAATAAATTACGTTATTCTCGTACAAAAAAGTTAAAATGTGGCCCCACGGATCTGTTGTACATATATTTGTGATTCGATTTAATATAAATTTATTACAAAAAGGATTCTTATTTTGATGTTATCACTAAAGAGGAAAACCTCGATTTTATGATTTTTGTAATATTCATAAGGTTTTTGCTATTTATAAAAGTAAAATTAAAAAAAAGGGCCAACACCGATCTGTTAATTGGTGTCTTGGCTTTATGATTATGTTCATATAATACTATTTCTTTCATGTTTTCATTCATAAACCACTAAAATAGCGAACCCTGTTTATGACGTTTAGCTTACATACCGCCCTTAAATGTAAAATCTCTGAATACAGTAAACGTATTTAAAAATCTGTTTCTTTTTTCAGGTAAGCAAATGCTGTGAAAATTTTCAAAGTTTCAACTGTTACAATATTGTCTGTGAGTAAATATAACGTTGAACTACTTTTTTTTCTTTTACAATACATATCATCTATAGATAAATGCTGTTCGTCTTACTTAAGTATTATATGCCAGCCCTACAAACGTGATATATTATACTTAAATGGCACTCTGCGTCTGTATCCCCAAATGGAATGAAATCCAACTCCTCAATCCTCACCCCATAAAAGGGAGGTCTTAACGGACGATCTGGCAAGGCCGAGGCAAGTTAAGTTTTAATTCCCATTGTTACAAGTTCCATGTTAAAAGGTAAACCAGCCGCTCGTATTTACAACAAGTCACGAGTTTACGATTGACTCTTCTGGCATCAGCCTCAGTACGGAGCGTAATTCAATTACCGCCCAACAGTCATAAATGGGTTAGTGGCCCGGCTTCCCCGCTATACTGCAATAGCGAACGTCATATTATTATCACATTACTGGCGCTGTTGTTGTTTTTTCTAACCTGACCTCGGGCATTAGACGCCGCTGGAATTCCTAATGTGAGATTTAATATTAACTCTTTAATGACTAATTGTTTAGCTGTAACTACTTACTCGTCTATTTCTGTAACATGCCTACTATACTTACAACTGCGATCTTTACGGTACTTTGATGTACCTAACATAATTTAAGATGCTGTTATCCAAATGATCGTCGAACATTTACAAATACTACTTCCAGTGTAAGTACATGTCTCTCATGTTACTTGTGATAAAATTGTCAATTTGCCAGTGATAAGATAAGACACTTCACACGCAACAAATGATTTTACTATTGCGTTAGTCCATTCTGATAGGAAATGCCGAGAAACACTGATTTTTCAAGATCTGTTTTAGGTTCCGATAACTATATCTATTTTTAACACAATATAACTCTTTAACTGTCGTCCATCGTCGTAGACAAACGTTCAGAAGTACCACGTTTAGTCGTGTTTTTATTGTTGCGACGTGATAGGTGGTAGATCTATTGTCGTCTTTGAAACACATTTGTAAGCTGCTCAGAATTCTTGAGAGTACATTTTCCTCGAGTCGTTTTCCTTCAGTTAACATTGAGCTAATAGACATTCAACTGCATTTTTACTTTGAAATTCTCTTCTTGTGCCATTGAACATGTTCAAATTGCAATAATAGTTTTTTTTTTTTCAATGGCGTCTCACGGCTTGTATATTTTGCCAATTTCCAGTTATATTCACGTTATATGTTTAAGTTCTAGTCACAATAAATCACTTTTCAATGGTCCTCAGTCAGTCACCGTCCATAAAAGTCATGTTTTACTACAATGGTGGTCATGTACTAAAACTCTTCACGGACTTTTTGAGACAACTTGAAAAGTCACGATACACATAATTCATTTTATTTCACTGGTGCACATGGATTGATCTTTATTGGAGAAAATACCACCGATAATATGCAATAAAACTCAAAATACACAAATTTAAAAAATAAAAATGTAAACAACACGTCACTCTACAAGTTCCCGCCAAAAAGCCCTCAAGAATAGGTGGCCCTAAAATGCCGTGCCTCCGAATGAAAGCCAGCTTCGGATACAAATATGAAACGGAAGCTCACAATGTCATTCAATTCCCTCGGCTATCCATCATTTTAAGTGATATTTATTGTTAAGTCGGTTAGGGCATCAGTCATGGTGACCCTCTCTTTGTTTTTTACTTTAACTTCGTATTTTTCTGGTATCACCAGAACAATGAGCTTGCGAAGGACCACAACAATTTTTTTTTGTAAATAGTTAGAATATGGTAAGTTGTAGCGCCAATTTATCCCCGTCATTAGGTACCCAACCTAAAGTAAAGTTTTTTTTTCTTTCATCGTGTAACTGATAAAATACAATATAGGGTTTTTTGTTTATTAAATGTATTTGCGTTTGGTCACTGACCAGCCCATAAGGGACAAAGACAAAGCCTTAGATGGGATACGCTTACCCAGAAGGAACCTATTCACTCTGGCCTTGAAAGTCCCTAGGACCTAGGGCCTAGATTGTGTGAGTCAGGAAACACAGACGCTTCTTCGCTTTTTCGTTTCATTTGATACCGTGTATAACGCAACATGTACCTCATTATTTTAAAATCTCATATCGCGTAATTCACTGTAGGATGACACGAGTGTATGGCTTTTTTGCGCGTAGGTACATCTGATGAAAAATGATTTAAAAAGATATAACTTTCATAGCTACACTTACACCACAATTAATATTGTGCAACAACATTTCTATTTTTTAACGTTGTTATTACGTGCGTGGTTGTAAGTTACTACAATCTACAGTAGAGATATGGTACTTACCGATTGTATATAATAATGTGTGTTCGCGTGATGCGACTCATTCGGCAGATGATATGGAACGCAGTCATGATTTGAATTCGATACTGCGAGCGAACGACGGATGCAACTCTCAAATGAATAAAAAAACTTTCTAATATGTGTTTTTTTTCTTAGAAATCACTAGAAAACATTAAGTATGCTAGACGACATGGCAAACATTTTAATTCATCATTTTAGCTACATACCTACTTACCTGAATAAAAAATATGACTGATTTTATTGCAACTTATGACAATTTCAATTATTCTCGGATGGCTAGGCGAGTCTAATCAGATCGATATCATTGTTATTGTTTCATGTGATTCATATTTTATAATAAGTTCGCTAGAATGTTTTGAAGTGTTGGTGTTTGACCGATAATTTTCGATTGTGCCACATCCATACTAATATTATAAATGCGAAAGTTAATCTGTCTTTTATTCTTTCGAGCCTAAACCGCTGAACCGAATTTGGCACGAAGAAAGCCTGTGGCTGAAGCCTATGGAAAAGGAGATTGGCTACTTTTTATTCCAGGAACGAGGGTGATACCGTGGGGGACAGCTAGTAATTCATAATTTCGAGCGATCAAATTAAATTAAGTAAAGTGACGACATAGGTGACCAATAACCTACGTAGGTATGTATTTTTTTGTAATATTTATTTATCCCCGACTGCAAAACCTTATAAAATTCAAGTTAAGTATATTCAAAATTATTTTTTGCTTTTCAGTTTTTTCGGTGGTTTTAATTTTTTTGTTAAAAAGTTTTTATTTTATAATTTTTTGTGGCTATATTCTACTAATTACTACAAATTTTTGATTTCTCTTGATGTAATACACAATTCAGCATTAAAATCTGAAGGTGGACACTAAATCACCCCAATTTTCCCACCCTTAGGGTAGGTTTTTTGCACCCAAATTTATATGGGACCAACCTATACCCTATCCAATAAAAAAAGAATTATCAAAATCGGATCACTCTGTAAAAAGTTATGCGTGATCATACATAAAAAAAATATACGCGTCGACTTGTAAACCTCCCCCGTTTTTTCGTCGGTTAAAAAACCAAAAGACATCAGCTGTTTAGAGTTAATTTAAAGCTGAAACAATTTATCAATTTTGCGAAGAAACTAATGCTATAGGGTATCGCGGAGCCAACATGTGCATTCAGGTCATACTTTTTATTAGAACCAGAGCTGGCAGTTTGAAACGCAAACGCTGATTCCATAACAATGCTCAGTCATATTTTGCACAATTGTAGTGCAACCACAGAAGCATAACGATCGTTTTAGTATCTGGCCAGTACTCAACTTGTTCACCAATGACATTGAAAATACAATGCAGAACAAATGGAGTATAAAGAATGTCACGGCGGTTTTACCTATTCACAAATTTCTAAACGATACACTTATTTATCATCGGAAGAACTCAAGCTAAGTTTTCAATTTATGTAATAGACATCTTTGGGCGGACTAAAATAGGGATGATTCCTGGGTAAAAACTAATTAGTCCGTCAGATAGAAATATTGGACACGTATTTTTTGCTCTATCAAATCAATAAAAATTTACAAAGCTGAAGCGCGTCAAAGTTCGGGAGTGGGGGCTCGTACGCGTCGCTTTTAGTTTGTAATAAAAAGTGTGCGCACCGTGACGTCATGTGGACTCACGCGGAACCATCAAAATTTGGAATTGAATGTCACAAATGCACAAACAAGAACATACGTCTGCATGTGATTACATTAAAAAAAAATGAATTTCGACACATTTTACAAACTTGTATATACTAAGAATTCACTGGAATTATCAACAGTAGAGCAATAACTAATCTTTCCAGAAAAATCTGATTTGAAGTCGAAATATGTTATGTTACAGCTTCGAATTAAACAGACTTTTTGCTCGGAAAACGCTATCAAACCATCAAACAAGTTTTTGTTGAGTTGAGCAAAGTAGCACTTTTTGCTATTACATAAAACAACGGATGACATCGCGACGAACGTTACGGAATTTTGATTCCGGATATAAAAACTTTGTAAATGTCACCTGGAAGATTTTTTTATGTCGAAGCCGAATGAATTCGGTATGCTAAATTAATTAGGCGTAATTTTGTTTTACCTGCAATAAATACTTCAATTCAATCGTCACCTAATACAGAAATAAAATGAGATTATTTTTATGGAAGCAATATCAAAGCTGTAACACCTTGAAATGTCACATGATACTTGTGATATTTGAGATAAGGTGAACTAAAAATATCAGTTCACGTATTGCATTTCGTGCCATTTGTACAAATGAATTGAATACATACATCTTGTGCAATAAACAGAACATGAAATGATTTTAATAAAACCTGTTTAGTTTTATTGTGTTACTCCCAGTTGGGTCCCCGGGGTGTGACGTCACGTCATAGTGTGCGCGTGCACCATGGACCGTGACGCCGCTTCCGCTGTTGTTTCCGCCTTCCACCACAAATTATGTGAACTGTTAAATCGTGTTTTCATTTCGTAATCTATTTTAAAACTAGTGATCTCGAATACTTAACGCATGCTTTAATGAGTGGCAAGCCAAGTTACCAATATTACTTTTCCTTCAGAGATTAGGAGCGTTCTGTAGACGTCATAATATAAAATTTTCCTGCCGGTCGTTTGCAATTTTAACGCGCGAGACAAAAATTGCTCCTATAATGTCATATGTCCCATATTCAGGCTCAGACTTATCAGTAAAATAATATATTGATCCTAATCCTTATATCATCGACATGCGTGATATTATTTATCTGTGAAATGTAAACAATAGGTACCTACATGAATCAATGTAATCAGGGGAAGTTAACGGAAAGTCAATACCTGTCTAACAGTATAAAACAAGACCATTATTGAACCACAAGAAACCAGAGCTGGGTGAGTCGGTCGGACCCGAGGCACGCCTCGCCAGACGTCGTTTCGTGTGACATATTGCTACTTGATACCACATTATCGGATTTCGTCGTGCACTTTAATTAGTGCGTAGAGAAATGCTCGATTGACATGAATCCTGATCACTGGCTCCAAGTCACCATAGAAACAACTTACAATCTGGTTTTGTATAATTTATTTTCCTCTAACAGCAACTTTCATCGCTAAATAGCGGTTTCTAGGACAAGTTGGCAACAACAACTCCTTTCGGTTTCGAGAATTGGAGTATATCAGGAGGCAGTATAGGTATACGTAATAAGCCTTTAATCAGTGGACTCGTAGTTCTTGAAATTCTATGTAATGTAGTTATATCCAAGAGCCAACGGGTTGACAATTCACAGACTCGCTTAACTTTTGAGGATAAGTTAACAGAAATACTTAGCTTAAAAAGATAGCGAAAGATTTTATGATAAAAAGAAAATATCTTTGTTGAATATTAAATTTCGTGCCTTTGACGGTCCAATCCTTTTCATAGTAATAGGAGATTTCGAAAAACGTCGCGGCTACTATAATTTATTTAAAAGACCATAAAATTTAATATTTCCTCTGCTCCCACGTCAAGATTGTATGCGCGAGATGGTTGCATAATATTGTTGTACTTTTTAAAGTTCTAGGTCAATTTACATAACAGTGCAGGACGATATAAATAAACTAATCATTCTACTTATCAATGGCAATGATTATTATTGGCCAAATAGTGAGTCATAGTCAGATAAAAAACCCGTCGACAACTTACACTAACGAATAGAAAGCGCCGGCAATGTGTTGAGCTCCTTAGTTGTTGTAACCTTTACGAAACGCGTTGTGCATGTGAATAATTTTTATTGTGCAGCTCGATTTTAATCCGCATCGCCGATAACGAACTGGATCATAGGTTTTTGAATTAAAGAGGCGTGAGCCAGGGCTGCTCGGTGAAAGTGTCCCACTCTCGGAACAATCGATTGTCGTTCTTTGAAGTGTCACTTAGATGTATGATAGATATACGTATCTCAGACTTCCTGGAAGCTTATGTTGCAATGTTAGACTTTCAACACGATCAAAATACCAACGTGTCTCACGTCTTACGAGATTGTTGCTACCATCCGCAACTATGCGGTTAATTCTAAATTTACAAATATAGCTTGTATTTGCGTTTAACCGCTTCAGACTTAATTCTGCTTAAGTAAATACACAAACGAGATTGTGGGAGGTGAAAGAATTATGGTAAAAAGTTTAAAAGTCCGACCCAGATTACTGGTCCATGGCGCCGGACGTTGCCTTGTTTATACGAGAATGCCGTTTCATGGAGTTGTATGTTTTATAGTTACAATGTAATAAAATAAGTAATTTAAAAATAAACATGATTTATTCGAAACGTGTAAATGTATTTAAATGTGGCGTGATGAGGAAGTATAACAATAGGAAATTAAAATAGGTCCTTGCCATTCATTTACATACTCATCTGAAATCATTCTGTCACGTTTAAACAGTAGCAATTATATAAATCATCTTAAAATGGAAGAAAACGAACTTTAAGATTTGTAAGTGGCCACCAAAGAAGGAAACTAACACTCACATCAATTTACCTGCAACGTCTAACGTGTTGAAATGGTTAACGCGGTGCAACAACGGAGTGTCTATTTTTATTTCGGGAGCACCGACCCAATGTCTAATACACTTCATTCACAGCTGAGATGATTCACTGTATTGTTGCCCACGCTTTGACTCTCGAGATCAGGCCATGTGGTGCCGAAGTTCTTACTTAGATACTGTAAGTGTCGGCTGTAAAGCCTACACTTTAATGTGCCGAAAGCGATATCGTTTATCTTTTGTATTGGAAGTGAAATCTTGAGTTGAGTAGTTTTTGTGTGTTTATTTTTTCCTGGTTCTTGCGTTTGGAAAACTACTTGTACAGGATCAGCGTGACACAAATAACTGACGGAAAAGGCATGGTTGGCGAGTCGTTCTGTTGTGACGGAGGGGCCGGTCTCATTAGTTCCGTTAAGGGGATTTTAAGCGTGTCACCTCACTGTTAATGTATCGCTAAAACTTTGATACATATGTGTTTGAACACTGAATCGAATACATATTTAAATTAATGTAGAAATTGGACTAATTGATTGAACTTTAATTTATTAGGTTTTATATAACAGTCGTATTCTAAATAAAACTGCTTCAATCATCTGTTTTAAAACCAAGCGTCATTTTTGTAGATCTTGTTTGAAATCCTGCTTATAAAATTATTTTTACCGTGGAAAAACATATTCCTCAGGAACGCTAGTTAAACCACCGAGTGAAAAGGAATAGAAGCTAGTAAAATTAATTCTCAAAATAGGTAAATTAAAGTCCGAACCAATTAAGATTGAATCAGTACACCTCTGACCCTTATAATTAACACATGTTAATTATGTTTAGATGAATGATCCAATCAATTCAATTAAACAGCTGTATAGATGTTCAAATAGGTGATATGGCGGTCACAGTCCAGCCAGACGCCTTTCCCATTAAGGCGTCTTTAAGTAGTCGGCAGAAATGATTCACCCAAGTACTGTTGGGCGCCCGGTTTATTGACGACACTTATGAGTCGTTCACCGAGTTATGACATCAATTAAGTGTGGAGTGCATCTGTAGGCGTGTTTCATTTGTGTTGCACACTAGATGAAGTCAGTATTGTGAGCGATCGCAATCTGCTGGTTAAGTAACGTGACGTTACGTCGCTCTACTCAGTTTCCTTAAATTTACTTTCTGCTTTAAATTTAGCGCTTCGGCATAATTTTCTGTGTCAGAGGAAACGATCATAACTTGCGTATAAATTAAGAAATTTATCGCCGCTCTAAATTTTGCTTTTGTTAGTGCTTCGAATAATTTTTTTTCGAATCTACTATGAAAGAGAGATTTTTCTATAATGTCGATGACGTATATTATTGTATGTATCATGAATGATCTAATGTTATTCTATAATGACCAATACTACTTCAGCCATAGACTAGGAACTGTCTCAGTTTGATCGATTGCAAATGACATTTCCTCAATGCTATATTTTCCGTAGTTTTCTTAACGGTGTCCATAAATGTGTAATATCTTCCTTGAGATAAGGACGTTTACTTACGATCCCGATATTTGTAATAAGAACGATAAATTTCATCTAACACTAGATAATCATCGTAATCGGCAATGAAATTATCTTATCTTACGCAAGATGCTTGATCTGTTGTTATTATCTCCATCCTTTTTATTATTTTTCTTTTCTGTATCTAGCTACACACAAACGGGTTTTAAAAAATGACCTCTGCTTCAAACTTATCTGCATACATTATGTTTTTTTGGTAATGTATAAAATCGTTTTGTTAGTGCTCTGTTGCCGTCTGCATACATTATGTTTTTTTGGTAATGTATAAAATCGTTTTGTTAGTGCTCTGTTGCCGCCGGATGTAAATAGTTGGGGCTTGCAGACCTCGAATTATTTGGTAATTGAGGCGATTTAGATTTGGCAACATGTGAATGATCATGTACCGTACACTTGGACCATGGTGTAATTTGGTATCTTGAACTTCAACTGGTATGTAATTTGTAAACGTGTTCATAAATAGCAATGCTTTATTATAATACTTTACAGCTGCTATTTAATCGGCTGAATTATTAGGTTACTGAATTAATCCAAAACTATAAGCTTGCTTTGTTATGATGACTGTTGTATATTATAAAGGATTAGTGTCAATGTGTTCAGTTTCGGTACATACTGTATACGCGACAGCTAGGTAGCTTAATGCAACGCGATTTGAATAATGCATGATGCAATCAATTTAATATTATCGTTGTTTTGACTAATGACGTTATTCATTAGTTCGTTTGAACTAATATTATTCTCGTTTGAAACGTGAGCCAATTTAATTGTTATGTCACTCTTGTTATAAAACTGCTTTTATAAATTAACTGTTATCTACCAAGTTATTGAATAACGCAGGAACCCTTTCATTTAATTTGCATACTTAGTTGCTTTGAACTGGGCTGGGTAATCTATTCTAATAACAGTGATTGTTAAAACAAACGACTACTTGCAACTAAATATACGCCTATATTTTGTGCAATTTGGATAATTGATAGGTAGGTACGTTTCATAAGATTAAGAAAGTTGTCGAACGCTTAACTATGATCTATTTTCGCTTTTTTGTTTCGGATTCCAAAGAAACGTTATTTTTTCCCAAAATTATACCGGTAAAAGTAGTACTAATGTATACTATTCAATGTTCACTATTTGCAGGTCTTGTAGTTATTTTTTCGTTTTTTTTTGTGTATAGGCCTGTGTTTGACCACAATCTCATCATGGTAAGTGATGATGTGGCCGAATGTGGTAAGCACACAAAGCCTGGAAGGAACTGGCTCTCAAGTGCAGTTGTCGGAACACACCGATAGGTGCTTGAGGATATTGAGGATCTCACTTCACAATAGTGACTGGAATGGGCTTTCCGCAAAAACTCGTCAACAGCATATGCAGTCACACCTATATTTCATCGGAAGTAATTATGAATTAGGTTAGGTGGAAGTACAAGAAATGATTCATGATTCTACTAGTATGTATATAATTTACTTTTGAACACATTTCAAAGCATTTCCGTCTCATTGTGCGGGTTTAATTGGGATTAATTTGTTTCGCACGCTGCAATTCATCAGCGGCTTCAGAACGGATGGTGGGTGCAACAATTGGTCACCCACGCTCTATGTTTTAAACAATGAACATCCAATGAGTCTTTAAACGTTTGCCTTACATGGAGAGACCATCCTACGAAACTATTTAACTAATTTACTGTTTGTTTAATAGTATTTTATTTATGACTTGTTCTCTTCAAATGTTGGCAGAATAACTTTGAGTATTTATCGTAGTGTAATAAATAAGGCGTCTTGTTTGTGCTTCAGCACCTGCATGTTACAGTGATCTTTTTGAAATGTCATCAAGAGACGTTGCAGCAATATCGGAGTAATGATTACAATGGGCCTTATTGGGATTATTACGTGCCTAATTAGATTGCCTAGTGCTATTAGGCACATGTACGTTTGCACGTGCGTCTATTCGAAGCTTAAAACGTTGAGTACCATATATCCTCTGAACGTGACGGGTCGCATGTTCAATGATAACCGATTTGCTTTGGAAATAACACAGCCGTGCGAGCTATTAGGAATCCTCTTACACTGATCGATTACTATGTCCCAACTTCAAACTATAATGAAGTACTTGCGTTTATTGCATGAATTCTCAACCCAACATTCTCAGTTTTTGTATTATTATGTGTACTGTATATTGTCTACTATACTAATGCTGCACATGTATATAACATTTCCTAATGTATATTGTACCTATTGTTTGAAATGACATGTACGAAATTCTACAAAAACTCGTTCAACTGTCATGCATTTGTGTGCTGGCTGCGAGCTGTTTCTTACTACTGTATCTTTGAATCGGTATTATCTATTGATGTTGATAAATTTGGCTCAATTAACCACCGGTGTTGTACTTGTCTAGAACGTGATTTGTTGAATACTTGTTCAAGTACAAATTCATTGGTTGGTTATTCAACTTTTACTCAAGGTAATTAAAATGTTACAGGTATAGTAAGTACTATAGCTAAAACTACATAGCTCCAATTAAATACACGAGGCGTTGAAGGAAATGCATTTAAATGAATATCTCGACATGCAATGGATCTACATCATATATTTTTTCAATGAATGCGATATATCGGTGCATGCATGGCGGTTTGGGCGGAGCTCACGGTTAGTTGTTTGCTGGCATGCGGGTCTTTCCGTATGCGTGCGCTCGTTTCCAACATAAAATACATCTGTAACTCAATAGAACGAATGTGCAAACATTGTATTCTACTTGACTATGCGTTTCCAGTTCCGAGATTACCATCGTACTGTAAGGCGCAGTTACAAAACCAACTATAATTACAATCTAATTCGCCGAAAACGTTGCTTTCAAAGTCAAAGGTGTAACTAATATTCCTCGTATGCTATGTTAAGAAATTGAATACAAAATTTGCATTGTTTTACTTATAAATTTTATTGTATGGCTAATTTATCGACATTGTAATGCAGAAATATTTTGTGATGAATAGTGATAAAAATGCCGTGAATATTTCAAAAGATTACGATCTATTATGACCTGCCTTACTAAAAGTTATTCAAGTGAATAAAAATTACGGTTATCTAGAAACCTAGCTTCTCGTTTTGGACATACTTAGGGGAGGTAAGCCTAAAACGGGTATGCGTTTTAAATTGCGCGCCGTTACTGCTAGTGAAAATGTGTACATGTAGAGCGGCGACCCTGCGGCTGGCCAATCACAGGTAGTGGGCGCGCTTCCCTGACGGACACGAGTTGACGGTAAGACAAAAACAAAGTTTTTTGCTATTTTCACTAAAAAAAAACGAGTTATATTACTTATGAATACTCGGAAATAGTCTACGATATGTTCTTACTAGTTTTGCGTTATTATTTGGCAACAAATAGCTGTTTTATTTGTGCAATAGGTTGGCGTATATTATTTCAGTGTTATGGTTATAGGTTGATTGAAAAATAACATGCTTGTGGGCAAAAGGGGTAGGAGTAAAGCGGGTACCCGTTTTGCCCATACCCGATTTGTCCTGTATAATTTTATTGAATGTTAATTATTTTCTTTTGCTTAATTTTACTACTGCAGATGGTTAATAAATATAAAAGAAAGACTGCAAATGCATCATGGGACGAGGGAATTATGAAGCTTACGATAGAAGAAGCTCTCAAAACTTCAGTCAATGGTTGTCAATCTTTCGACTTTACAGAGACATGGAGCAGCATGGAGAGATGCAGCTCCACCAGGATCATCAGCTACATGCAGCGATAATGGTTGAATCAATGGACCAGTATTTTTGGAATGGTTGTGGCACTTTGTAGACAACGTTAGGCCAACTCAAGAAAAAAGCTATTTTGGTAATGTTGTCCATTACCAAAATAGCTTTTTTCTACATGAGTCCTACAAGTATTATAAGTAGAAAGTAAGAGCTATGCTTGTTATGAAACAGTTCTAGTCATTGATTGACGTTGATCTCATTAATTTAGTCCCTACCCGCTTTGCCCACAAGCCCTACCTGCTTTAGGCCCCCCCCTACGGGCAAAACGGTTAATTCGAATGGTAAAGTTTTTTGTATTTTTTTTATTCTTAATATAGACAATTATTAGATTTGTCCTTTATTTTATAGTCTTTAATAACTAAACGTTACAATATGTAAAAATAAAAGTTCAATTTGCATCTATAAGTTGTTTTTTTTACCATCAACCTTAGCTTACCCGTTTTGGGCTAACCTCCCCTATTACGTTATCTTGACTGTTAAAATTTGCACAACATTTTCAGTGACATTGAACTCAGTCAGTGTAATTCCTGTGGCAATGTCTTCATCAGTCCATTGTAATGACATCGATAGCGAAATCGATTCCGATGTGTGCCTGTGGTCTCATAATCTTGAACCCTAGCATGGAACGGACCAATTGGAGAGTGAAAGCACTATACGGTTGATTGGATCACGTTGCTTCGAGCTTCTTTTATTTATTGGTCGGTGTCAACTGTTTGCCAACATCTAATTTCGTGTCGGTTGCGTTCGTGAATTTTTCTTACTTATAGACTCAACACCGAAGCAAAGTGAAGCTATTTTCTAAAACAATAGTTCTGACCAGGGAGCCAATTCTCACCCAATCGAAATTGATCGCTCGATCGAAAAAAGTACGAATTCGAACTTTTATCGAGTGTAAATCGAGCTTTGATGGGTCGAGCCCGTTCGAATTGACCCGCTCCTCATAATTTTACAGTCGAATTGGAGTCGAACCGTAAGTTCGATTCGAAGGTTATTTCGAAGGACGGGAGAATTGGATCCGAGCTATCTTTCGCTTGAATTTTTCATTATAAAGTTTTTACCATGAGCTTGCAAGATTGCAAACTCGTGTTTTTTTGTACATCGAAATCTGTGGGCGCGACGAGAGTAAAATTTCAAGGTCGAATTTGAGTGTCAACGTTTTATAAGTAACGATAAAATGAAATCATTCTGACGCAAAAAGAACAGATATAAGATAATTGACGAGAGAAAAAGAGGCAGACAGAGACTTCTAAAAATAACTACTTATACCTCCTATGATATATACCTACTTTTGAGCTTTTACATCTATTCTGTAATTACATTATAATAAGTATTATACTAATTCCTCGCAGTATCGTAAAAAGTGGACTTCAATGTCTAAACATCTTATTTTTAAACTAGATGACGTAAGGAATAATTATCTATATTGAAAAAACAATACAGACTTGTTTAAAGTAGGAAATAAATTTGTTTCATCCGTTTGCTAAGGATTTGTTCATAAAGTGTATTTAAAATAAAAATGTTATTTTGCTTTTTTTATTGTTAGCATAAGAACTAGTTTGAATACATAATCTACCAACAATGAAATTAAATTTGACATCGCTGCGTTTTTCTCACGCTGCGCGGGCGCAGGTTTATCTCCATTTCTCCTTACTCAAGCTTTAATACATGTAGTCTTGCCATCTTTCTATCTATGCTGGGGAATGGGGAATTCAATACTTATTCAAACTCATATGTCATGCTGCAAATGTTGTTTGCTGAGAAACTCTCAGCAAACAACATTTGCAGCTTTTTCATATTACCCTAGTATCTATTTCTAATGACAAATTGTAGAGCAGAATATGATGAACTTTGTGGCATGTAGTTAACGTGTTATTTATTTTAACAACTGGGTTGTTCACTAACTCCACCATAATTATTATTGCAAAACCTTCTCCGGCTTCATAGCCCAAATTGTAGTAATTTAACAATTTGCTTTTTGCTCCTGGTGTTCGATTAATTTTTTTGTAACTATCTATTCACATGGCCGAATATAATACGTGTACATTTTTTTTTCCACAAACAATTTGATGGCGGCATTAATAAATCGCGTGTTGTAATATAATTTTGATGAATGTCTTGCAAAATTACACCTGATGGTATAAATAAACGCTGGTGTCGTGTTTTCTGTCATGAACAACAATGACTCAGCTAAGAACAAAATATTCTACGTTACAAGTACTTGTTTACTTATTATTTCCTTGAAATTTAATGTTACCTGGATTATTTCTCGCTTTGCTGATCTTGTACCTAAGTTCTGACTCTGTTCATCCAATTTCCGAGCTACAAGGAATCGACGCGATTACAAAAGAATGATTGTGTAAGCCTAAGCATGCATGAGTGTAAATTTTGTAAGACAATAGATGGTCTCGTTTTCATTATACATCCGGATATTAAACTTGTCCAGAATATTTTATTTCACAAAATTATTTCTACGTAACCGTTGAGTATGGAAAAATTTATAGGACGGAAAACTTATTGCTTAAGCGGTTTTACTTATGCAATTTGAATAAAATAAGACATTAATGTATGAATGTGTTTTAAAATATTTGTACCTAACCACAACGTAAATAGTCCGTGACTGTGTTGTTTGATTGGCGTTACCAAGGTGCTTCTTCTAAGCGACATGACCTTAAAATGTAGTTGCGAAATAGCTGCATACAATTTTTTTGTAATTCGTTGTCTTATACTACTCTACCTTTTATGTGTGTACCTATACTTGTATGTAGAATATCACTATACAATATTTTTCGTTGCCACTTGGGTGTGGATTTCGTAAACTGTTGCTGGTTACGAAAATATAGCTATTTTGTCACATGTATTTTGTATTTGTTTACTAAGTAAATTTGTAATATTTGCATGCCGAGGGCGAATAATTTATACATTTTTCGGTCAGTCATAAAACAGCTGGCAATTGATAAAGCGTAAACGGTTTTTCACAACGCGTTACGCTAAGCTCCAACCATCTTCATTGGTCATGTGATGACCATACTTTCAATTTATGAAAAAGGATTTAGAATTTGACAAATATCCTACTATTGAGTAAAAAAATATACTATATTCAAGTTTACATGTATTGGAGTGGGGATTATTGTTCTGGGTTTGTTTCCGCCACGTCTGCCACTGACATATTTCCTGTAATTTGTAATTCATCTGTTTCCTCATGCAGTGAATAATTTTATTATCTAATACAATAAATAGCCTCAACGTTTTTTCCAATTATGTAAAACATGATCTTATAATCAGGTCATTAATTACTATGTATTTATGAACACATTTTCCCCTTTATTACAAAACATGGTTTAAAGGGAGACCAGTGGGGCGATTACTTAACAAAATTTCAATCATTTTCAAATTGAAATCGGTTCATATAGCGGTTTTCTGATAACTTTTTTACGTCCTGATAACTGCAAATACAAACACTGGTTCATTAATCATTAGAAATGGAACCATTTCCGATTTTGTAATATTTCTACTGATTCAGAGGTTATTTCAATCTGAATTTCATTGCAATAAAGTTACGTAATCCACGTACTGGTTTGGTCCACGTACTGGTCACTTCCTAACGTCATATGATAAAAAGAGACGAGGCTATTTTAAAACCTGGTTTTACTTTAAACCATGTTTTGTAATAAGGGGGTTTAAGTTTTACCAGATACACAAACATTTTTGTGATACAATTTAATCTAATATAAAAAACAGACTATTTACCACTATTTTGTGAAGTCTTCATTATTTATATATCCATGGCCTTGATTTTGAAACAAGAAAATGACAGCTTTTAATTCAAAAGAATAAATACATAATTATAATGCTAAGAAGCCCTCAACAATGAAAGTTCTGATGCTGCTAAATTAAAAGTGATTAATTACTTCTTGTTTTTAAGACGGGGACTAAGCTCAATTTCACAAAAATGGGTTTCTTTGAGACGCGAGTATGACGCAACCCAATGAAAATACCTCACACAAAAAATAATGTGGACAGACAAGGGCCTGAAGAAAAATGTTAACCGAATAGAATATTGAAAAGTGCTTTGTATTCCCCACAAAAAAATCGTAAACTAGTGCATAAAAATAAACTTTGGCGTCGTAATTCTCTGTATTTTCAGCGACAACAACTAATTTTTTTTTGAGAATATGTTAGATACTGCATTATATTGAAATGTTAACCGGATAATTATTAAATTTAATGAGTATTTTCTGTATAATCTAAAGAAAACGCAAAAATAAATATCCAAGCGGCAACTAGTCATATTGTCAACACAAATATGATTTACAATTTTCAACCCTATTCCACGCTGTCTAAATGTAGCAATAGCTTACGCGGTTGTTCTTTAGTCGTCGGGCAACGCTCGACCTGCATGGTTGGTACCGGACGCTTTGTGTCGATTTTTTTTATAAGCATTTGAGTATTGCTCTATACAGATAGCAATAGAACACATATTCGTATGCCCTGAGTGCAAGCGTCCTTGGTCGAACGTCTTGGCGATAGCCGCATAACCATAGTATACATACAACAAAAACAAACATGAAGATAAATCAACTAATCCCAAGAATCTTATATCTATGGATATTTCATTACCTTATTATATCTGAAGACGAAAAATTTCACCTTTATTACGTCACACATACATTCTTTTTCAGTGACAACCATTGAATTATTACGCTATTCAATGGTGACAACGTTGTTAGCTATTTCAGGACAAACTTGGGACATATACATTTTATTATGTAGTTAGTTGACTTTCTACAACCTACTACTTTTAATTATATAGTCAACACAAATATGATTTACAATCTTCAACCCGTATTTTTTCGATTTGGAGTGGACAAACCCAAAAGTTAAAATTAGAAGCCATTGAAAGGGATGACAATTTCTGGAATCATAAAATGAAACATGAGTTGGTTCGATTTTATATGAACTGCCTTCTCCCAGACATACACGTGGCATGCCTATACACGATGGTATTGTATCAGTAATGCAAAGCAGTTTACTATTCGGGCAGATACAGAATAAAATTCAGTCAAGATTTCTAGATTTTTCTGAATTTAATACATCAGTAGCACGGAATCTTTGCCAAGCGCTTATCTCCTAAAAGCAGTGTTTCTCATTAATGTTTTTAGGCTCGTTGATGCGCTTGTAGTGTACCTAACTTGATTAGCCGTTCTTAATCGATCGACAAAGATAAGCAATTGCTGATGTGGACGGTATCCGGATGGGTGACCGTCTAGTGGTATTTCAACTCGAGCATTTTCCGTGCTTTAGGAGGCACGTTCTCGTAGAATCGAGGTTCTTTTTTATGCATGCGGTCTACCTTCCGTTCCGTCTTTGCACGCTCCATATTCACGGTTGCCAGATCTCGTAGAATCGAGGTTCTTTTTTATGCGTGCGGTCTACCTATGGTCTCATCTGAAGACTTTAAAGAAAACTCATAGGTAGAGGGTTGAAGGAAATTTACTAATTAATTACTATTACAAAAAATTATGTACAAAATGACGTGGAAAAATCGATAGAGTGACAAAACAAAAAGCTTTGTCAAATAAAGTTTAAATTATTATTTTTCTGTAGGGTATGAAACCTCTACACACGTAAAGCCGTTGTTCTCGGCTATCACTAAATTGTGTAAGTCGTTATGCTAGTTGGAGATCTCTTAGGCGGCTTGGAAACTCCAACGAAGTTGAACACTAGCCTATCTCCACCAATTTGCAGTGGTCATGCATGGTGGAATATCTGTCCATTCTTTTCAGTAGTATTCCTGTTACCTTTATTCTTATTTCACTCAGCAGTGATTATGTGCTGATGATGATGATGTTTGTTATGATTACTTCTGAATAGAGATTTAATGGTACTCTACGAAATGTCAATACGCTAAACACGTTGATATCTCTAATATGTATGTATGTACTATCAATCTTCCCCATACCGTCATATTATGTAAAAAAAAACATCACAGAAAATTACCAAGAACTTATTAAAATATTATATTTCCTTGCCATTTAACGTTAAATGTATCTGTTTACACCAAAATCCTAAGGTTAAATTACACCCGAAGGTGAGGATTATTTTTACCAATGATTGTCCGAAACGTGTCTTCAGACGTCGAGCACAAACCGCTGGCTGAAAGCGGCCGTGATTCTGTAAAGCTTGCTAAGATAGTACAATACAAGTTCTCATAGAATTACGTAAACGCGATAGTTACGTCAATTCTTTGCAAACTTTACACTCGGGGTACTGATGCCTACGTATGTGTGTATCGGCGAAGATTTGGCTGCGTTCAGTAAAAAATATATAACGGTTGTATCAATGTCCCCCTATTCCCTCTAATGGGAAATTAAATTTAAAGTCGCGGCAACTCACATACATAAAATATGGCAGCTTTAAAACTTGATTATATCATGGATTATTAGTAATCCTATCTCTTCGGTAGGTATGTAAAAAGGAGAATGACCATTTTCTAAGGGGAATTCCACTTCGAAAATGTTTGTGTCACAATGATTTATTTTTTATTTTGTAGAAAAAATACTATATTTTCATAATCAGTAAACAGTTTTAATTTTCTGACCCGGGTTTAAGAGCTTTTTTCTTTTTTCTGATGCAGAATTTAAGATTATAAAATGCAAAAAATGGCTATTTACATAGTTTGTTTTAGTAATTCAATGGTTTAGAATTAGTAAGTCGGTAATCTTAAGGTTTTTTAATGGAGGCCACTAAAAAATACAATTTGTGTTTATTGTGATGTTTTGCAAAAGATTAAACGTAGGTATGCTAGACTTTTTGGCGGGATCTTGCAAAGTCACATAGCGTCTTCGTTTTATTTCCATAAATTCCTGTAATTTCAGGTTAATGCATATTATCAGTGGTGTTTTATCCAATAAAGATCAATCTATGTGCACACAAGTTCAGTGAAATTAATTATGTATATTGTGACTTTTCAAGTTATCTCAAAAGGTCCGTGAGAAGTTTTAGTACAATGACAACTATTTTACTAAAATATATCTGTTACGGACGGTGACTGATAGTGCGGACTATATGAAAATGATTTATTTAGTGACCAGAACTAAAATATAACTTGACACTGGCAAAAATAAGTCCTCATAAAAAAGATTTGGTAGCCAAACTTACCTATTCAAAATATAACTCGACACTGGCAAAAATAAGTCCTCGTAAAAAAGATTTGGTTGCCAAACTTACCTATTTATAATATAACTCGACACTGGCAAAAATGAGTCCTCATAAAAAAGATTCGGTTGCCAAACTTACCTATTTATAATATAACATGACAGTAGCAAAAATAAGTACTCATAAAATGGATTTGGTTGCCAAACTTAAAATTAAGAAGATTTTATTTTTCGTAAAATAAATTAATACTTTTAAGAAATTATTTTATGTTACTTGTTACTTTTTATAACTATACTATTATCGTAATAGGTTCTTACATTACATTCTGTTTGGAAAATAATCATTGTCATCAAACACAATTATAAATAAAATGTGTATTTGGCATTTCTGCTACCTTTAACCGACGAATATTATCTAATATCACTCTCGTAATTTCGTTTCATCATTACTAGCGTTATTCATCAGAAAAAGCTATATAGACCGTATTTAACTACGACAAACCTAATTTAACACCTGGCAACATTCGATATTAATAAAACTGTGATTCGAATGGCGTACGGTTTCAGATATCTGTGGTGCGGAAGGCGTACCTACAGGTGTAAAGGAGTTCAAGCGAATATATTATTAATGCTGTTTTTAATCCTCGGGATAGAAAAATATTAATATTTTGTGAATGAACATAATAAAATAAGACTTGATTTTTGAATCATATTTAATTGAGACACGCGATGACACAATAGTGGGCCCAAATATGGTCAATCTCCTTTGGTTTATATACCTTTTTATCTATAAAATAATTTTTTACACGTTTTGTAACAAAACGTAATTTTCAATCATATTTAACCGGGAGCACATTTCAGCGGAGGGTGCAATACGAATTGTGAGCAGTTTGCTCAGTAGTGGTGAACAGTTTAAGTTACATATATTAGGTCATTACATATGAAATTGGCGTTTTGTACGGGAGGAATATAAAGTCAATTTTTATTTTGTAAAATATATTTAATAAATCAAAGTATGCACCGTTGTTATCTATGCACTTTTGCCATCCCATAGGTAGTTTATTGATCCCTTTACTAAAAAACCATGGGGGCGAGAATTAATAAACTCTTTGAAGGCGGTTTGGACTGCCGCATCGGAGTTGAATTTTTTTCCTTGTAAAAAGTTTTCCAAATTCCGGAAAAAATGGTAATCTGTTGGAGCAAGGTCCGGGGAGTACGGTGGATGTCACAAACATTCCAATTGTAGCTCATCTAACTTAGCGGTTGTTTGTTGTGCAGTGTGTGGTCTTGGGTTGTCGTGAAGCAGCAGTGGCCTAGAGCGATTGACCAATCTCGGTTGTTTAGCAGCTAGTTCTTTCTTCATGGTTTGCAGTTGCTGACAATAGATATCTGCCGTAATCGTTTGGCCAGATTTTAGAAACCTGTAGTGAACGACAACGGCGCTAGTCCACCAAACACTCAAAAGTAACTTTTTCTGAGTCAATTTTCGTTTAAGGCAGGATTTGGCTGGGTCTCCAAGGTTCAGCCATTGCGACGAGCGCTTCCGATTATCGTACAGTATCCACTTTTCATCACAAGTAATGATTCGATTTAAAATCCCTTCATTATTGAGTCGGTTGAGCAAAGTAACACAGCAGTTGACGCGTGTTTGCAAGTTCGATTCACTCAATTCATGAGGTACCCATCGTTCAAGTTTTTTTACTTTCCCGATTTGCTTCATGTGGATTAATACAGTTTTATCACTTACCCCGAAGCCTGCAGCTATCTCTGAAGTGCTTTATAATGGATCCGCTTCCACAATAGCCTTTAATTCTTCATTTTCCACTTTGGTCTTCGGCCGTCCACGGGGTTGGTTCTGAAGGTCGGCTTTTCCGGAACGAAAACGTTGAAACCAAAAACGTACAGGGAATTAATATGGCTTACCGATGTACCTGCGCAGAAAATACATTTTCAAAGTGCGGGAAACGCTATTGGTCGACAGCTGCCGTCATGTTAGCGCGCGCCGTGCGGAGGGCCGTGACTTGCGAGTGAGATAGAACTAACAGCTGCAGTGTATTATGAACCTTATAGTAGTGATCTAAGGTTGATTGTAAGTTTGAAGCATTCTTTCGTTAATCTTCGGGGCCATACTTTCTTTTCTGTGCGAACGAAGATTCACGACGCGCCATATAAGTTGAGTAATACTGTACCGTGCTTTCTTTTGCGACACCAGCGCCGTACACATAATTAATCTTTCGAGCTGTTTCTGCAGCACTGGTGCCACGGCAGAACTCGTACTCGTAAATATACCGATATTTCATGTTTTCCATTGTGCGGTAATAAGCGACGCCAAAGAAAAAATTAATGAGGAAAATTTATAAATTTGAATTTGGAATTCTTAACCAAAGAGGAGATATTTGAGATCAAAGTGGTCAGTACGACAAAACGCTAATTTCATATGTAAGGACCTAAATAATTTATACTGTTATGAAAATAAATAGATAGATTATTATATGTCTAATATCAATGATATTTTTTTTTGAAAATTGTTCATCGTCTCATATTATGTATCAACATGTCAATACATTAAGAAATCCGTATCTATTCTGATTTCCTTACATATACTATGCAATTTTCCAAAAGTACACACACATCAGTCATTCCACATTCTAGGTTGTGTGAGTGCATTCGTCGTTTGAAATCGTGAGCTGTCCGCGCCTTAAGGGCGGTATGTAAGCTAAACGTCATAAACAGGGTTCGCTATTTTAGTGGTTTATGAATGAAAACATGAAAGAAAGAGTATTATATGAACATAAACATAAAATCAAGACACCAATTAATAGATCCGTGTTGGCTCTTTTTTTTTAATTTGCTCCAATAACTAGCAAAAACATTACAAATATTACCAAAATCACAAAAATCGAGGTTTGCCTCTTTAGTGATACCATCAAATTTAGAATCCATTTTGTAAAAATTATATATAACATCGAATCACAAATATATGTACAACAGATCCGTGGGGCCACATTTAAATTTTTTTGTACGAGAATAACGTAATTTATTTATTAATAAGCATCAATTTTGCGACGCCATTTGTCCATACATTTTTCTATGAAATGTCATATGAAGCTTTATATACAAGACGCAATCGCGAAAATATTCAGTTCCCCCCAGTGTCCCAAGGTGACACCACGTCGCTTTTTATTGACACCGGAAATTACGTCATCCATATATCTGTATACATGCGCTTGTCAAAAAGAACATAATAAGTGCATTTTAATTTTTTACATTATTAGAGTTATGAAATACACCATGGACATTTTGATAAATTTATTGTTCTTATGGTAATCGGTATCAATTTCATGATTGGTTGATACGTCCTTAGTCTTTTTGAAAAAGTCCCGTATGCCAAAATATTTTCCTTGTTCTCCCTCTCAGCCATTGATTGCTTATTTTGTTACTTGCCTATAGATAGACTAGTCTTATTAATAAAATATAAATAAGATTCTATTTTTAATCATGCGGCTTTTTAATGAATCGTCGATGCTGAACAGAAGTTTAGGATACGGCCATCGATATAATATATGTATTTTATTAGATTTCACGTTCCGAACAAAAAATCCGTCGAGCTTGATGACAGCGGGGGCGAGGCGAGGCCTGCGCGAAGCGAGTGCGCAGTGGACTGACTGTTGCAGTGCAAGCTGTGTCTAACCAAACTATACAAAAATGTAGCGCCCCAGCCGCTTATAGATTATAGTTTTCGCGCGACCAAAACATCTTAAGAGCCAATGAATTTCATAGCGCCTACGCGTTTCGTTCAACGTGTCGTTCCTATAGAATTTACACCGCAGTCGTGGTATTTAAATGAAGAAATATTTTTTCTGTTGTGATATTATTACCTATTTATTGATTTGAAAAACAAATAAGTTTACTTACTTGACTTTGATTTCTTGTATTATTAATGCCGCTCCGTACGCGCCCACACTGCATGAATGTCGAAGGCACACTAAAGTAAGGTGAACGGAACGCAGTTCAGTTAATTCGAACCGAGTGAATCTTGGGAACACTGTGTATATATAGTAGAATGCTAGTAGAATACAATTATATCGATGGATACGGCCATTTGTAAATAATTCACTGTTTTTATAAAGCTTAACTATTCTATAAAGCTATTATTGTTCCTAGATATTTTCTTTGTAGGTTTTATTTTAATAAGCATAACTTAATAAGCCTCTTTGCAAATCTTTACAATTTAAATTCTTATAATTTTTAATTCTCGTCGTCACACTACTACGCCTAAAAGTCATTGTGAGCATTATCCATCGATATCTCGGCACCGGTGCATCATATATAACATTATTTCTAGACTAATATACCAGGTTGTTCAATAAATTTTGTCGTTCGATACGAGAAACACGTTTTTATTATTTGAAATACATTGTATTATGATGATGATGATGATTAGCACTCCTCTTAGCCAGTACAACGACCGACCCATGTCCTATACAACCATTCAAACATCAACCACCATGTAACTAACTTAGTTTATAATGACTGGTACCTGAATAGTTGTATCGGAATAGCCATGAAGAAACCAAGGAGTGCGTGTTATATAGGAGTGACACGCTCTGGGGTGGGAGAGGACGGCCAGCTAACCGCAACCAGCTAACCACAATCGACCGACTGTTCAGCCTATAGATTAGGGATGAGCGTTGATGTATGTTGAGTGCTGGAGTTTTATTGTCTTCTTTCTTATTTTGATTTTTTGTTCCTGGGTTGGATTTTGTTATTTCTTTGCTGTTCATTAGATTAACCTCCTCCATGCACGGGTATAGCTTTTATGGTTGAGAGGCTCCTTGTCCATTTCAGCTTCGGTATGTGCTTGCATATTTCTTGGTCTTCGTTATTATTCTAGAGTCAAATTGGTTGCCTCAGGCACAAAATTCAGCAAGGTTTTTAGTATAGTAGTCAAAATATTCTATATCATGCGCCGATTGATTTTTAAAGTAAATAACTAACGTCGAAAGCTGCTGCTAATTCAGCCGTCGATTGTGTATCATCAACTTCCACAATCGCCTTTAATTCGTCATTGTCGACCAAAGTCTTCGGACGACCGCGAGGTTCATTTTTCAGGTCGAAATTCCCAGAACGGAAGCGAGCAAACCAATAACAGGTGGTGCGTTGGTTTGTAGTGTTAGCTCCGTAAACGTCGTTGATGTTGCGTGCCGCTTGTGCCGCGTTGCTGCCACGACGGTACTCATATTCCATAATTACTCGAATTTTTAACGTATCCATGATGACGAAAAACATTGAAATGCGATGAAAATGTAACACTAATCAATAAACAAATGACTACTTTTGGAAAAAGAATTCCATTTTTTTTAAAATAAAATTAATTTGAAATTAGAATTCTTAGCCAAACAAAAATTATTTTGATTTGAAATGGCCAGTACTGCAGAACGGCAATTTCATAGGTAAAGACCTATTATTACGACAATAAACACATTGGGCCCGTGAGGAGTTTGTTGCGTCGCTTCTTCTCCTCATACAGAGCATTTCCGAAGCGACGGTTTAACATTGTTTTATCCTGCGGAAAGCTGGTGTTTTGAAACCCTGCGGAATAATTGCATATAAAATACTAAAAAATCATCGAACGAGTCATAGTGGGTTGCGGGGGTGCTCCCAGAACTCCCTATCAGTCGACCGAATTTAACAAATGTTCGTTAGCTAATTATGAAGTATCCAGTACTGAATTGGCCATTGCAGGATAAATGGCTATGGCCCACGTTAAATGGCCTGCGTTCGCGTATACTAATAATTAAACAAAGTAAGGGATAGAACCGCTGCATGGCCAATAGTATAATAATCATTGAAAAGGATTTAAATAATAAATAATAATAAATATCCTGGGACATTCCTCACACACGGTCATCTGATCCCAAACTAAGCAGAGCTTGTACTATGGAAACCAGATAACTGATATATTACATATACTACTTTTTGTTTGTAAATACATACTTAATATACATAATTACACCCAGACTCAGGACATACAGACATGTTCATGCACACAAATGCATGTCCTGTGTGGGAATCGAACCCACGACCTGCGGCGCGTAAGGTGAACCTTAACCAACTGCGCCAACTGGCCCGTCATTCTTTCGTTTCGTCGTCATTTCTTGACATACTTAAATTACGTACCGTGACAAATATTATAAACATAATATAGAATGGCTTCTAAATCTTTTAAAAGAGTAATAAAGTCGTGAAACGTCTCTGTGCAACCATCTCTTTTAATCTGAAAGCTAGATCCGCACATAAACCATTAAAGTAGATAACCTGAGTCGAAGGTCCTTGATAACATTTGCTAAGGGCCTCGCACTGGCTTAATTAGGCACTGTACTTCATGATATTTATATTGCAAATATATTGAAAATTAGCCTAAAACATTTGAAGATAATGTAGCTTCCTATTACAATTCAGGTGGCTTCCTATCCGCCTTCGGCGGAATACACACAGATTGCCACTCTTATACACTGTTTTATTTAATTTTAATTTTTAATTTATTTTATTTAATCCTTAAAGCCCCTCGCTATCTCAAGGAACGCTTCGAGTACTACACCTCAACATCACCTTCTTCATAGTCCCATGGAACTTAACTTCCAAACTCCCAGTCACACTTCTCACTCTTATTCCCAATCTTTTACTATCCAAGCTGTACGTCTCTGAAACTCTCTCCCTCAGACTATAAGACGGGCCTCAACGTTAGACTCTTTTAAATCTCTTGTTATTTCACGCTATCACACGCTATAAACTTCCTCATTTCCTGCCTTTCTTTCTATTTTTCTAAAGCTGTTATTTTCACGTTATGAAAGTGTATTCTTATGTGTTAAACCTTCCATATTCTCATATATCCTGTTACCCAAAGGTTGTCTAAAAGAAATCGCTTAAGCGATAAGAACGCTTATTTTGTATCACTTCTTCTTTTTTGTATTGTTTCGTCTTCTACTATATGGTGTACAAATAAAGCATATTTATCTTATCTTATTAGTGAAAGAATGTTCAGAATCGGATTAGTAATTTCAAAGCCTTGTACATGCAAGTTACAAACTTTACCTTTTTATATGATACTAGTTGTCCCCGTGGATTCACCCGCGTTCCCTTGATAAAAGTAGCCTATACCCTTCTCTTTACCATAGGTATCTGATTGCCAAATCTCAATGCAATGGGTTCAGTAGTTTAGGCGTGAAAGCAAGCAAGCAAGCAAGCAACAAACAAATGGGCCAGTTGGTGCAGTTGATTATGATTCCACCTATAGCGGTGCAGGTCGTGGGTTTGATTCCCACCCAGGATATGCATTTGTGTGCATGAACATGTATGTATGTCCTGAGTCTGGGTGTAATTATGTATTTACAAACAAAAAGGTTTCCATAGTACAAGCTCAGCTTAGTTTGGGATCAGATGACCGTGTGTGAGGAATGTCCCAGGATGTTTATTTTATTTAATTATTATTTATTACTAAACTTATTACTATTTATTATTATTGCTTATTAAACAAACAGAGTTACTATGGATTAGTACCTACTTCTTCAAAAAACGTTAACGTAAGTACCCCCAAAGTACTAATATAAGGCATAGCACTGAATTTCCTTTGCTTATAAGCAGTGAATCCATTCTGCATAATAATTATGTAATCTTTGGTTGCGCTTATTTAAATAAGCCACTAGAAAAGGTATTTAAATAGAAAATTAAATATAATGTTACTTAAATATATTGGAATTTTATCGGCTGGTACCACGTTATGCGGTACGTACCTAACTTGACGCAACGTCATGTTTGGATCTGATCCATGTGTGCGTGCCTGTAACACAACTGCAAAGTAACAAATGAATGCTGGTTTTCGCGCGCGATCTAGCCTACATACTACCCTTAAGGTTCATATGCATACTTATAATTACGATGAACCGTTATTATGGAGTATGGATGTTTTGTGTTTGGCCTAAACATACTTTTATACGCTTTAGTAAATTTGGATGATTTACTTTTGTTATTAGTAGATATCTACTTAAATAACACACAATTGAGAAAAACATCCTACTAACTATTTCCTATAAATAAATCTTTTCTGGCCTCACCGCATACAGGTAATTTATAATATTTTTGTAAACTTCATATCTATGTAAAATATTTTTTCGACTATCTTTATATATAAAATTCTTCTGCACGTGTGTATGTCACTGAATTCCTCCTAAACGGCATGACCGATATGAAATAATATAACCTAGATAACGACCGCAGCGCCATCTGCCGGGCTGATTTGTGAATCTTAACCATCCATAGCGCCACCCAAACGCATACAAAAACAATCATTCAAATCGGTCCGGCCGTTTAGGAGTTCAGTGACATACACACGTACAGTAGAATTAACTCCCTGGATAGTTTATATAGGGTAGGGTAGGGTATGGTAGCACTACGCGAACGAAGTTGCGCCGGGCAGCTAGTGTAAGTATAAAGAACCTCTATTTTCATCGTAT
The DNA here is from genome assembly GCA_951394255.1 of Polyploca ridens. NCBI lineage: Eukaryota > Metazoa > Arthropoda > Insecta > Lepidoptera > Drepanidae > Polyploca > Polyploca ridens. Next base: position 13,404,300 of record OX596251.1, read on the forward strand.
GTATTGTAATAATTGCTAAATGTGCGTGAATTCGACAGCGTCTAGGAGAGAGTCGAACGAAATGCAGCATCAACGGAATCTTTCTAATTAGACGCTACCATAAAACCACTCTTTCACTAAAAGCAAAACTAACTCACCGTGAATCTTTATTCTCCACATCGCATCTTAACACGTGTTGTAAATGTTTGTATTTTTCATGTATTTCTCTTCATTGATCATGATGGATCAGTTTAGTTGGATAAATGAATAGCCGTTATAAACTGGCATTATGTTTCGAAATCACTAGATGACTATTCAAATAATTAGCATAGGAAATACCTAAGTCGTTTAGTTACCTAATGGGCACGCGACCGGATCTTCTTATAATCATTTTCCGCTGTGTGGTTTTGCATCCTTGTCCCTATTCACAGTAAAAATATTACGACTACATAGCGTATAATAATAACAAGTATTTTAATCGACTCAGGCTGCCGAGCATTTTTTCTTATCTTCTATAAGTTTAAAACATCGATAAACCAGAATAAAATATACCTATATTTTAATTTGGAAAAGACCGTTTCAAAAAAAGCTATGTCAGACTTGTCGACAAACATCGATACATTTCTGTATCGATACATCCATGCTCGCAGCGCAGATTAGACATCAAGTAGGTACCTATACGATATACGAAAGAAATAATAAATGGTTAGCGAAATGATAAAAAATACGTACCCGTGAATCTCGCTAACGGTACGATAATGCGATGCGAGTTGTTATTCATTACGAAGCATCTAGAGCGTCCATCAAAATGAATTCCACTGGGGCACAGTAAAAACTATTTCAGCTTGCTCCGAATGAGAATAGAACTTTGGACAGTTATAATCAGTATGTGGATTGCTTAGATTAGTAGATGACGAAACCTGTTTTAAAATTTAGAAGGACCTAGCTATTTCTTACTACTTCACGAAAGACTTTGATCTTTGTTCTCCTCAAAGGTCAGTCTCCCGGCAGTGCATGCATCAGAGGTGTGTATGTATTACACGATTCCTCGAATCATTTTATTACGAAACTGTTTATACTAAACATTTGTGTCTCGTCACAGCGCTTGCCTACGTGATTTATCAATCATTGTTATCGAATCAAGTCGACGGCAGTGATGTTTTGGACTTGACACAATGAGTTAACATGTGTTCTTTTATTTTAAATGTTATTCTCTACAAGAGAAATTAACGATCGTCGTTTCCATTATTATGACTCCTTGAGCAAACATTTGAACAGATCTTACGTAGGTACTATACAACAATACACACGTTCATCATTACTCGTGTTTATGAAAGTGTCATTATGCGCGTGTGTGTATTTCGTATGCGCGATCATAATTTGCATATTGTTACGTCTCGGAGAGTGAAAATAAACAATCGACAGATCCGGCAGTATCGTCTAATCACGACGGCCCACAGCTTAATGTCGTATCGCATTAGTGAATTGTTATTATAATAACACACGACTAGTGTTTATCGAGATTGAGACGGCCTTGCGCTGACGCAACGGCCGAAGAAAGTGAAACTGAGAAATCGCCGGTTCGCCACCAAAACGTAGTGTCATTGAATGAAAACTCCAATTGTTGCACAGGTTTGTCAACAGCGTGTAAGCGCTGGGCAATTACCGGTGCAGCCCGCTTTCTCGTTGGCTTACCACAATTTGCGTTCATAACTAGTTTTCGTTTATAGCTAACGTTCCTATTATTATAAACCGTTATTTGATTTGTGCGATTGAGGGAAATAGGATATGATACGCCAAAACTTTGTCATCGTCCGCTTGTCTGCGCTAACAGCAGAAACTTTTGCATGCAAATGTACGGTGCGATTGCATACTTTCGAAATTATTTTAAGCCAATTATTTTAAAATTTTTGACTTCAACTCAGATATAATTTACCTGGTTCTGTAAATAGTTTCTTAAATAATTCCTGATATACGTTAAGGTTGATAACATGTTTGAGTCATCATCTCATCATACTCTATCAATCTTCCTAGCGGTTGTCTCGTTCATCTCGTTGGCCTAAAAACCATCGTCAAAGCCCTGTGAATCAGTCCGTTATCAGTTTATTGCTTTGACAAGCTAATATGACTTGTGTATTTTCCTCGAAAACTGATTATTTTTCATATGCCTTGCCTTAAAGTTTAAGGCAAAAAAAATACTTTTTTTTATTACATTAGTTTATCATACATTTAGCAACGTTTGTATCTTGCAATTGAACGACATCGCATTTTATCAGCACTTAGGAAGTGACATCAACATTTCTCTTTTGGTACACATAAGCACTCTTATCGACACTGATAAAAGTTTAGTTATTGACAACAATCCGCTGAGTTAGTGACTATTAATTCAACCTAACAATGGAAATTATTGACGTGGCTAATCTCGAGTTACTTTGAAAATTGAAAGTAAAATAGCGATCGATTTAGCTGAAGTCCGTAATAAACATTATTGCTTATAGCTCAATCGTGCTGGCAATGGCAGAACAAGTTTCCAATTTACAAGTGAAATGAGCTATTGGAGCTTATAGGCCAATAACCATAATAAAATTATCTATTTAAACGTTTGCATGCTTAGCTTGTGAAATAATAGTCAGGCTCCAGATATCTAAATTAATTGATTTTTGCATTTAAAAATGCAAATTTAAACAAAATGCGAATGTAAACAAAACATGCAATTTATTTATTATTGGAATTTTGAACCATACATTCTTAGAACAAGATCAAACAAAACTCAGATCATCTCGCGAATAGATCGTGTTAATCGAAAATAAACCTTATATTATTGGTGCAGATTCCAAATTCAATGTTTTAATCTCGACTCAAAACTTGAGCATTCATTGACGTTCTAGATCGTACCTGATGAGGACCTAATAAAGCTCGTTGTGAAAATGGATTTCAAAGTTTTGATGGAGGTAATTAAAGGAGAAACCACCTAACTGGCGGCAGAGCAAAACAGTTTCATTTATCGGAAATCGAGGTGGCCTCTTGCAAAAATTACTTGAAACTACGCAGTTTGATATACTATGGTTAAATTGTAATTATTCTCGAAAGTTAGCCAATCAACATACGCATCGAATTCCCCGTTGTTATTCACTACATTCTTTGCGTTTTCTTACACACTTTAGTTGATGAACTTACAACATCTTGAACATTATTAGAGGCGTACCTAGAGTGACAATTGGTAATACTTAGTTGGATGGAAGTACGGACGGACTATTCAAAAAGCGATTTAGCAATAGGATTTTTTATAATGCAACACCACGCACACAATAGTCGCGTGAAGGAAGACGTTGTGGTGTCCGGGCGCGCGCACTCGGCCATGACGCAATTTAACGCTGGGCTACGCCACGACATAATTTGAGTTTAAAACTACACTGTGGATGACTAGCTAATTATTTAAATTGTTCTAGAATATTTTTCCTGTTTGTTACATGACTGTATAGATGATTAGTGTTACGATATCTTTGAAAGACTTCTATTCTAATGCGGCCTGGCAACTAACTCC